>PVLC010038957.1:0-14609 GCA_004027655.1 Graphiurus murinus
TATTTCATCTGTAATATATGAGAAACAGTAAGAGCCACCTCAATGGTTTGTTTTGAGGATTTAATGAGTTCGTCCATGTGGCGGTCTTAGAACTGCCTCTGGTGTGCAGTATTTGTGCTCGACACATACTCAGGCATCCTCTTCATGAGCCCTGGGTCCTTAGACGAGTTGTTCAGCCTTTGTATGCCTGTACTGCAACCTGTCAGATGAGCAGTAGGGATGCTGCCGATCAAACAGATAAGGTGTGCACAAACCTCTGGAGACGGTCAGAGCCTCCCTCAAATCCAAAGGGCCCTTGTGAGGAGGAGACCAACCTGATGGGACAATAGAAGAACACTTAGAGCAAGTGCGTGGGAAAGTAAGTCACTGGAATGGGTAGGGGTGGAACCATGAAGACTGGAGGCTCCTTAAGCTCAGGGGAATTTGTCCCCAGGGTGCAAAGCCTGGCACCTGGGGTGGGTGCCCGTGGATTCTAAGGCATTCATTACACAGGACAAATAACTTGCAAAAGAGAGAACCCAGCAACAACTGCCAGCCCCAGCCCACAGAGACTCTCATTAGTAACCAGCAGGGGAGACCAGGTTTCAGGGCTGGACCCCAGGGTGTCGGGTCCCCACAGTTCTGTTATGAGCATCCTGGGAGGCGGGGAGAGAAATGGGCTGTGCCAATTAGTGCAGCTCCTGCCAGCCTGCCTGCCTGCCCTGGGGAAGGGCCGGTCCCTTGGGCTGGGCTGTTATTTACAAGGCCTGGTGAGGCTCGAGGCAGGTGGCCTGGTGCTGGTCCTTGGGGAGGGGAACTCTCTGAAGTCAATATGGAAAGCAGTAGAAACCCGGTGAGCCAGGCACCGCCAGCAGCCACGCGCAGGCCTGCTCAGCATACAATAGGCAAAGCCCCCCAAGAGAAGCCACTCGGGTATGTCCAGTAGTGTCCCCACCTGAGGGGACCACTTGTCCTGGGATGCTGCTGGACTTTTAGTGTGAAAACCAAAAGAGTCTCGGGAAAACCTGGGTAAATTGGTTGCCTATGGAACTAGAGTGCCCTCTGACCTCTGTGGAGCTTACCAGGTGAGGTTCTCAAGTGTGTGAGTTGGGTAGGGGGAAAGGAAACAGAAGGCAAAGGAACCTGTGTGGACCTTGCTTGCCATGCTTCGGGACATTAAAACAAAGAGAGAATCCCAGAGAAGCCGAGTGTGGTGGTATACACCTGTAATCCTGGTATTTGAGAGGCTGAGACAGGAGGATTGTGGGTTTGAGGCCAGCCTCAGCGATGCAGCAAGATTCTCAGCAATCTAGTGAGACTCTGTTTCAAAACAAAACCATAAGCCGGGCGTGGTGGCACACGCTTGTAATCCCGGCATTCGGGAGGCTGAGACCGGAGGATCCCGGTTCGCGGCCAGCCTCAGCTACCTAGTGAGGCACTCCGCAACTTAGTGAGACTCGGTTTCAAAATAAAGAATAAAAAATAGGGCTGGGGGTGTAGCTCAGAGGTAGAATGCCCCTGAGTTCAATCCCCAGTACCGCAAAAAACAACAAAAAAAACAAAACAAAACAAAACAAAAACCATAAAAAGGGCTGGAGGTGTAACTTGAAGATAGAATGCCCCTGATTTTATTCTCCAGTGCCACAAAAAGACAAAGAAACAAAAGCCAAGGTGTGTGCCCTCTGGTGGCCTATGCTTCAGTGCAGGTGGCACTTCATTTTCTAAATTTCATTTTTTATTGATGCATTGCAATTATGCATCACAGTGAGATTCACAGCGATACATTCACATATGCACATAACATTTGGCCTCTCTCCCCAACCCCCTCTCTCCCTCCCCCAGCCCCCTCACTGCTCTCCTGGTCTCTCTCCTTTCCCTGAGGGCCCCTCCCCTTTTTTTCCTCCCTGGTACTGGGGATTGAACTCAGGAGCATTCTACCTTGGAGCTACAGCCTCAGCCCTATTTTTTATTCTTTTTTTTTTTTTTTGCGGTACTAGGGATTGAACCCAGGGGCATTCTACCTCCAAGCTACACCCCCAGCCCTATTTTTTATTCTTTATTTTGAAACAGGGTCTCACTAAGTTGCGGAGTGCCTCACTAGGTAGCTGAGGCTGGCCTCGAACCCGGATCCTCTGGTCTCAGCCTCCCAAATGCTGGGATTACAAGCGTGCGCCGCCACACCCGGCTCCCTTTCTTTCCTATTTTCTCTTCAGCTTCTTCCTATAAGAGAAGACACGAGACCCTCGATTTTTCTGAGTCTGGTTGATCTTAACACTTAGCAGGTTGCTCTCCAGTTCCATCTATTTTCCTCCAAGTGACGTAATTTTGTTCTTCTTTATGGCTGAGTAAAGCTCTATTGTGTGTATAGATCGCATTTTCTTTATCCATTTATCTATTGATGGACCCTTAGGCTGGTCCTATAACTTGGCTTTTGTGAATTGCGCTTTTATAAACATGGGTATGCTTGTGTCACTATAGTATTCTGACTTTAATTCTTTTGGGGACACTAAGGAGTGGTATTGCTGGGTCATATGGTGATTCCATTCCATTGAGGAACCTACATATTTACCGATCTGCATAATGGTTGTACTAATCTACAATCCGGCTAACAATGTGAAGGTGTTCCTTTCCCCCAGCGCCTCCTCCAGCTCTTTCTTTCTTTCTTTCTTTCTCTCTCTCTTTCTTTTATGGTACTGGGGATTGAACACAGAGGTATTCTATCTCCAAGTTACACCCCCAGCCCTATTTTTATTCTTTATTTCGAAATAGGGACTCCCTAAGTTGTGGAGGGCCTTGATAAGTTGCTGAGGCTGGCCATGAACCTATAGCCATCCTTTCTCAGCCATCCAAGTACCACCATGCCCAGCTTTCTTTTCTTTTTTTTTTTTTTTTATTTTTATTTTATTTACTTATTTTTTGGTGGTGAGGAGGCACTGCGGATGAAATCCAGGGGCATTTTACCTTTAAAAACACCCCAATCCTCCTTTATTTTTTATTTTGAGACAAAGTCTCACTAAGTTGCTAAGGGTCTTGCTAAGTTGCCGAAGCTGGCCTTGAACCTTCCAGGTACTGGGATTACCAGTATAAACCACCACATTATGGGTATTCTTAATGAATGCATTATAATTGGGGTGATATGGAATCTCAGTGTAGTTTGGCTTTGCATTTCTCTGATTACTAAGGATGTTGAACATTTCTTTCACTCTCTTTGCCATCAGATACGGTTTTGCACACTAACACAGGTGATTGATCCAGAGGGGAAGCAAAAATAATGTCCACTGATCACTCATGAGCCAAAAAGCAGGTACACCCGATAAGGATAAAGAAGAAAAACAAAAATAAAATGTTGTCATGGAGCAAGAAGCAGAGGCTCCTGTCCTTTCCTTGGGGGCTAGGGCTCGTCATGTCTGTATACTCAATAGAAAAGTCAACTTTTCTGAGTGTCTGCCATGTGCTAGGGGAATTAATATACACTTTCCTTTTGCAATTATTACACCTCTAGAAAGTAGAGATTATTATCTCCATTCTACTGGTGAGGAGCTTGAGGTTCAGAGCAGTTAAGTGAATTGCTGCTAGATGATAGCAGATCCAGGATTTTTCTCCGGTTCTGACTCCATATCCATGGTTCCTTCCCCTGCAGCAGAATAAATAACTCAGGTGTCAGCAGTGCATGACATACAGCAGAGATCCCTGGGACTAAGTGACCTGACTATGAATTTTTACCACACTTGGTTCTCTTCTGACAAGTTCTATGGAACCTTGTGTGGATTAAAAAGGAATTTTATTTGCTGCATTAATTTACCAGGAAAAGTGAAATCTGGCTTGGAACTCAGCACTTACTTGTCAGGTACTGTGTGTGAAACCTGTCGCCAGCAGGGTGGGTGTTTCTGATGTGGCATAGGCGAGGGCCCTGGGGAGGGAGATGGTGGGCCACTTCAGTGGCCAGCTGGGTGGATCCTGTGGAGGAACGTTGGAGAGTCACTCCTGCTCGGTCCTCATCAGGGACAGGAACAGGCTCTGCTGCCAGTGAGGCACATTCATCTTCAGAAGGTGACAGTCATCACATTTATTTAACAGCAAATATGGATTTTTAGGTGAAAGAGACCATAACTCAGAACAGCAGTCTCTCGGTTGTGCTGTTGGTATTCATCACTATAATAAAGTTGTCCAATTGAGAGAGTCCCTATTGACAAACCAACAGGAAGAACGCTGATTTAATAGTAGTTTCAAATTATAAGCCTGCATTTTTTTTTTGTTCCATAAAACTGTTACATTTTTTTTTTATCAGGCCTTCTCTTCAAGGGGGCTGAAGGGTTATTCTGAAAAATTCCTGAGACCAAAGTAAGAACTTCTTCAAGTACAGAAGGATTGTAGATGCTGTGAGAAGCCATTTGGCTTTCTGTATGCACTGGAGTGTGTGTGTGTGTGTGTGTGTGTGTGTGTGTGTGTGTGTGTATGTGCACATATATTGATTTCCTTAGGAGATCTGAGTCAGTGATAGAAATCTGAAGTTTGCTCTATTTGTCCTCTGGAACTGTAGGAAAGAATGGAGAGAAGGGATAGGGATTCAATGTACAAGGTCACATACCTGGTGGCCCTGACCTATCCATGAAGGACAGGCTGATTTGACTTGAGCAAGGACACTGCAGTGACAGCCCATAGCACATGACTGTGTCCACACTTAGCTCAAAGTGGGGCTCTGATATGTCATTGGCCAGGCAGCCCACCACTCTGAAACAAAATAGGGATTCTCTTACTAAACAACTTGGGAAAATGGATAGTAGGTTAGTATTAGTAGTCTCTGTCACAAACACATTATGTTAGCATTGTTTAGGAGAGGCACAAATTGATAACTTCCATCAAAATGTAAAATATTAATATCTTACCCAGGTACGGTGGCATATACCTATAGTCCCAGTACTTGGAAAGCTGAAACAGGAGGATCACAGGTTTGAGGCCAGTCTCAGTAACTTAGCAAGACCCTGTTTCCAAATAAAAATTGAAATAGGGCCGAGGGTATAGCTTGGAGGTAGAAGGCTCCTGGGTTCCATTCCCAGTACCACCACCGAAAAAAAAAAAAAAAAGGAATAAGCATATATCAATAATCAGAGTGTTTAATAAACTGTGATACATAAAGAGAATAGTATTCAGCCAAAAAAGAAATGGCTGAAAGTGAATGGAAGTACTGAGATGCAGTATGATACATTATTAAATAAATAAACAAGTTGCATGATAGAAAGTATAATATGATCTCATCAATATAATTTTATTGTATGTGTTCCTGAGGAAGTATCAGAATTTTTGCAGATTGAAATATGAGTCTGTGTAATTTGAAAAAGCTCTCAGAAACTAAAAAATGGAGAGTCATAGTTGATTGTGAACCAAACTCCTGGCCAAAAAATGGAGTCTATCTCTGGTCAAAGAAAGTGGTACCATTCTGGTTTTCAGAATTTTGCTTTTAACAAGTGTGCACCAAAATACTGAATGGGCTGACTAGCTCATTAGATGTAAAGGTAATCTATAACATATCTAATGGTGAAACTGGGAACCGGGACGAGAAAAGTTGATTCTTTAGAATGGCATTAAATCTAGATTATAGCAGGCTTTTTAATACATTGAGCTCTGACAAGCCACCAAGGGAGCTTTCCAAGGAGAACAAAACAAAATAAAACAACAATATGCAGACACGCACAGTGAGCTAAAGCTGGAATGTAGAGAGGAAGTGAGCCACAAAGCAGGAGGATACATGCCAACGTCGGGATTGGAAGCTCAGCTCTGAGCCTGCTGCTAGGCCTGTGTCCTCAATAAAGAGGCAAAACTGTCCTCTGTTGGTGGCCCATGTGTAAATGCAAGTCCTTCTTGGAGGAAAGTGTCATTAATTCTGGCTTTTAGGATTCCCATAGATTATGGAAAATCAAATAAAAGGTTACAGTAAAAAATTACCAAGCATACAAGGAAATGAGACACAATTGATTTTGTCAGTCAGGACTGAGTGAAGCCTCACTCAGGAAAAGCAAGTAATGATGGCTGAGACACACAGTTTATTTGTTTTCATGTAAAAGTAGTCAGGAAGTAGATATCTAGGACAGGTCTATCACAAATTCATCAGGGACCTGTCCTTAGAGTTCATGAGTGCTTCCCTAATGCACATGATGGATTTTCACAAACATATTAAAGTCAATCACTAAACTCAACTTGAGAAGGAGGGAGGGTGAGGGAGTGGGGCTGGAATTGGGGAAGGGTTAAATGAGAAATGTGTGCATGTATCCCTTTACCAGCTTGTACCTAACAAAGATGTATGATTACAATGCACCAATTAAAAAAAATTTAGGTTATGACCCTGTGGTCCATGAAGACCACCAGAGCTCCAGAGACCCACATTCTGAGCCAGCTGGGGAAGGAAAGAGGTTGGAGGGGATGTCTGTTTTCCTTAAAAGTATATTCTGATTGAGTTTGTTGGGTCTTCTAAGTATAGTATCATGTCATCTGCAAAAAAGGACAGTTTTAGTTCTTCACTGCCTATTTATATTTCTTTTATTTCCTTCTCATGCCTTATTGCTCTGGCTAGAGTCTCAAGTACTATATTGAGCAGAAGTGGTGCTAATGAACATTCTTGTTTTGTTCTTGTTTTTAGTGGGAACTCTTTCAGTTTTTCCCCATTTAATATGATGTTGGCTGTGGGCCTATTGTCTATTACCTTTATGATGTTGAGGTATGTTCCTTCTATTCCAATTCTCTGCAGTGCTTTTAGCATGAATGTGTGCTGGATTTTGTCAAATGCTTTTTCAGCATCTATTGAAATGATCATGTGATTTTTGTCTTTGGTTTTGTTTATGTGCTGAATTACATGGATTGTTTTTTGTATGTTAAACCAGCCTTGCATCCCTAGGATGAACCCAACTTGATTATGGTATATAATTTCCTTGATGTGGTTTTGAATGCGCATTGCTAGTATTTTGTTTAGTAGTTTTGCATCTAAGTTCATCAACAATGTAGACCTGTAGTTTTCGTTTCTTGAGCTGTCTTTGTTTGGCTTTGGTATTAATGTGATGTTGGCTTCATAGAATGTATTTGGAAGAGTCCCGTTTCTTCTATTTCATGGAATAGATTGAGGAGTATTGGGGAATGGAAACCAAACTACCAGACTAATGGATGTATATATATGTTCATAGTTGCACAATTCACAATTGCCAAACCAGCCAAGATGCCCATCAACAGATGAACAGATTACAAAATATATGTACAATGGAATTTTACTCAGCCATAAAGAAGAACAAAATCATGTCATTTGCAGGAAAATGGAAGGACCTGGAAAACATTATGTTAAGTAAGATTAGTCAGACACAAAAGGTGAAAAATCAGATGCTCTCCCTAATTTGCGGAAGCTAGAGAGAAAGTGGGTCATAGGAGGGACTCTAGACGAAGAAGGAGAAACCTTAGATGAGCAAAGAAGGTGACCTATCTGAAGGTAATGGGGGGACCCTAATGCACATGATGTACATTCACAAACATATCAAAGTCAATCACTGAACCAAACATGAGAAGGGGGGGGGGGAGGAGCAACGGGGTGGGAATTTGGGAAGGGTTAAATGAGACCTGTGTGCATGTATGCCTCTATCAGTTTGTACCTCACAACAATGTATGATTACAATGTACCGTTAAAGTAAAAAAAAGTTCTGGGCTGAGGGTGTAACTCAGAGGCAGAGTTCTTGCATAACATGGGCAAGACCCTGGCTTAAATACCTAGCACTGAAAATAAAACAAAACAAAACAAAACATCTGGAAGTTGTGCATAGCACCACCATTTATAACTTACTGAAATGATTTTAATCCCCATGGCTATATCTAGATGTAAAACAAGAACAATGGCTACCCCCCACCCCTAACTAGGGGGTCTTAACTGGTCAGCAAAAAGCCTGACTGAAAGTCAGTATTTTTACTCCTAGGAAGAGGGGACAATGGACACTTGTTGGCAGCCATGGTCTCTGACACAATGAGTGGATGGTGGTCTAAGTAATGCCCTGCCCCCAAATATCCAGGTCCTAATCCCTGGATCCTGTGAATGTCACCTCATATGATGAGAGAGACTTTGCAGATGTGATTAAGTTAAGGATAGTTAAGGAGATTGCCCTAGAGTATACTAATGGGCCTTAAAAGCAACACAAATATCTTTACAAGAGGCAGGGAGAGGGAGATGTGATTACAGAAAGAGGAGATGTGATGGCAGAAGCAAGAGTGGTAGTGTAGTGATGCAAGGAAGGGGCCATGGACCAATGAGTGAGGGCAGCCTCTAGAAGTTAGAAAAGGCAAGGAAAGAGATTGTCCCCTCCAGCTTCCAGAAGGACTAGCCCTTCCAATGTTGTACTGCGGCTCAGTACTTTTGTACTTCTGTCTTTTAGAACTGTATGCGAATAAGTTTGTGTTTCTAAAGTCACCAACTTTGTGGTAGTTTGTTAGAGCAATCAAAGGATACATACATTTTGAAAGTCGGCAGAAACCAAAAACAGATACAGATCCCTCCACCAAACTTTAGATGTTGTAATTATCATATGCTGGACACTGTAAAGACATTTATTTTTTCCAGAATGTTATATTTATTGTATAACTCTGAAATTAATACTCAAAATTGTTGTAAAGACATTTAAAGATAAAACACAAAAGAAAAATTAAGCAATACGGAAGGCAGAAGGAACAGAAGAGACAATATTTGAAGTGATCATGGATTATAATTTTTAAAATATGGTAACCACAGCTACAGGAGGACCCACATATATCAAGGTTCCATCTAGACACATCTTTGTATAACACTACAAAATACCAAAGACTAAGAAAAGATCTTAAAAATAGCCATAGAACAAGAATCACATGCTAAAGAGACACAAATTTGGCTGATAGTAGACTTCTCAACAAGGAAAACCAGACCGCAATATAATATCTTAAAACTGATTGACATATTGTCAAAATAGAATTGTGTTCCAGGAAAGGTATTTAAAAAATAAAGGCTAAACATCCTCAGAGCAGCAAACTGTTGGTTGTAAATTCTCATGAGAGAATTTACAACCAACAGTTTCAAACTGAATGAACCTCTAAAGGATACAATTAAGGAAGAAGAAAAATTATCCCAGTAGGAATGTCGGATTGACAAGCAGGAATGATGGATAGAAATACCTGGTAAACATGAAGGTTGAACTGAGGTAAATGCAAGAAAGCATGGTCTGGATATGATTTATCACCACCGCTACCATGACAACAAGAACAATAAAAATGATGTACAAATCACAAATGGAAACCAAATGAGATACCATTTTCACCCACCTATTTGGCACACTAAGAAGCCTGACAATAGCTACTATTGGTGGTGATGTGGAATAACAAGGGCTCCTACACGTGGCTGAAGAGTGGAAATTGGTCCAAATATTTTGGAAAATAATTTGACATCACCTCACAGATTGAGCGTGTTCTACCACCCTGCAATTCTCTAGAGAAATTCTTGCACATATACACCCAATTATAAGTTCAAAAACGTTGACAGCAGCATTGTTTGTAACAGCAGAAGCTGGAAGCAAATGTTCCTCAATAGGAGAATATAAAAATTGTGGTGTATGAAGATAAAAAGAACAGCCAACATATACAATATGGATGAATTTTGGAAACCAAACATTGAGTTAAAAAAAAAAAAAGTTAAGTCCAGAGATTATATGGAGAAGATCAACTCTATGTTTAAAAAAGTTCAACACTGAACTAAAACTATAATTTTAAGGGTAAGTACCTATGTGGTATTAGTTATTTTATAAAACTAAGATAATGATAACACAGAATCCAGAAAGATGGTCTCTGCTGGGAACAGGTGGGAGCTGAATAGAAGCGGACAGGTTACTTCAAAGATATTGGTGATGACAGCTTTTAAGTTGCATGGTGGGTTCATGGATATTCATGTTTTTATTATTATGTTTTTATTATTTTATATTCTTGCGGTACTGAGGATTGAACCCAAGGACATTCTGCTATACCCTCAGCCCTATTTTATTATTTTTTAAATTTGAAACGGAATCTCACTGAGTTGCTGAGGCCCTCACTAAGTTTCTGAGGCAGGTCTTGAGCTTGCAATCCTTCCATTTTAGCCTCCCAAATACAGGAATCACAGGCACCTGCCACCACGCCTGGCTACTATGCTTTATAACATCTATGTCTTACATATACAGTTTATGTATCAACTGTTATGTAATGAAATTAAAAATAGTGGGGATTGTGAGGCTGGCTTCCAAGTTGGATTGCCTGGTTTTCCATCCTGGTCCTACTATTTAACTGATTGTGAGACTTTGGGTAAGTCATTTAACCTCTTAAGCCTTAGAATTCTCATCCTTAAAACAGGACAATAATAATTCCTGCCTCATACAGTTGTCATGTGTCTTATGTAAGTTCATATTCAGAACACTGAGTAAGTGCTCAGTAACGTTATTATTGTTGCTTTTACTTCTGGATTTCCTTCCCCATGGTCACTGTATACTAGAGGTTATTGATTATCGACTGTCAGGGTGTTAATCCACTCCTTTTCACCTCCACCTCCCCAGTCCATCTCACCATTTCCCCTTCATCTTTACCTTTTCCCCTCTCTCTCAAATAAAACCACAGAGCTAGACGTGAGTTCGTGCTTGTAATCCCAGTAGTTGGGAGGCTGAGAAAGGAGGATCGCAGGTTTGGGGCCAGCCTTGGCAACAAATAAAAGCATGGGCTGCATACAGTACTTGGACGGAGCACTTAAAAGCACACACATGCACACAGGAAGGAGCTCCTAAGCATGAGGGGCCAGAGTCTTCCTTGCAATTGGGTTCAGCAGAGGTGGTGTTGGCTTCAGAATGTGTTTGGATGGTTCTCTTCTGTGCTTCATGAAACTCTAAGTAAGGAGTCTGCATGTTGCATCCCTAGGACTCCAACCAGAACATCCAACTTTGATGAAACAAAATCAAGAGACATTCCTCGAGGAAGATTTGGATGCTGATGGGATCTGCACAGGTTGTGGAATGCCTCCTCAGAATCTGGGCTTCCCAAGGAATAATGAACGCACTGCTAGTTAGGGCATTCTGACAGCCTCTGCTAGAATCCTGACAGTGAAATCTAGAGCTGAAAGTGTGTCTTTTCACTGTGCCCTTGAGACAAGAGAAAAATGAGCGCAACATCGCTTTCCCCCCACTTCCCTTCTTTTTTTAGCTCTGGCACAGCACAGGCTGACGGTGGCGGCCTCGGGAACAGGCGGTTCGCAGCACGTGACACAGCACTTACCTCTGTGTTCTCCGGAACAGGGACAGAAGGAGAGGCTCATATCTAGCTTCCTTCACTCTCCCCCAAGTCGCTTAACTCCCAGTGCACAATGTGTGGCATGATGCCTGATGGGGTTCTTCTGTCCAAGGCTGCCAGCTCCCCGCCCTGGCTCAGGCTTCTGCCTTGCCTGGATGCTGTCATCGGATGGTGTCATGCGTTGATGTGTGCCACCTAAAAGATATGTTGCAGTCCTAACCCCTAGTGCCTCAGGATGTGACCTATTTGGAGATAGAGTCATTACAGAGGCGATAAAGTTAAAATGGGGTCACTAGGCTGGGCCCTAATCCAGTATGCCTGGTGTCCTAATGCATAGGGGAAAATGCGGACATAGAAACAGACACGCACAGGGGGAAGACACCATGGGCACAGGGAAAAGAGGGTCATGTAAAGACAGAGGATTGGAGTGACGCTTGTAGAAGTCAAGAGTGGATGAGACTCCCAGAAGCTGGGAGAGAGGCTTGGAGCAGTCCCTGAGGGAGCTCGGTTCTGCTCAACAATGATTTGGACTTGTGGCCACCAGAATTGTGAGACAGTAAATATCTGTGGTTGGAAACCATGCAGGGCATGGCACTTTGTTAGGGCAGCTCTAAGAAACCAGTAGGACTCCTACCGAGGATGTGTCCGACTGCATTCCTGTGCTGTGCTACAAATGACTGCCTGGCAAGATCAGGGGCAATTCAGACCTGAGACTTGGTAACTTAGTAGATGACAAAACAATCGTACAACGTGTGTCGAGCGTGGCAAACACTATTGTGCTAAGGGACTTTGCGTGACCTACCTGTACTAGTCAGAGTTCTCTAAAGAAACAGCACCAATAGGATAAATATGTATTATGTACATTCTGTACAAATATTATCTATTAAATCCAAGGCTTCTGTATGTACTCAGTTCTTGGTTTACAAGGAACCAAACACAATGCTGATGGTGTTTTGGATCAAACCTAAATGTAAAGTAAAAGATTGAATTTCCTAGAAGCAGAGCCTCAGAGCCAGGCCTGATGGTGCACACCTGTCACCCCAGTACCGGGGAGGCTGACATAGGAGGATCACAGGTTTGAGGCCAGCTTCAGCAACAACTTTGTGAGATCCTAAGCAACCTAGAGAGACCTTGTTTCAAAACAAAAAATAGGATAGAACTGGGGATGTAGAATACCCCTGGGTTCAATCCCCAGTAACATACACACACACATAAAGCAGATTTGGTGCACATGATTTATTGAAGGAGTGCTCTTCAGAAAAGAAAAAGCTTAAAAGGGAGGCAAGGATGCAGGCCGGGGAAGAGGAAGAGCTAAGTGAAGACATTGCTTCAGGCCCACCCCGGCCATCCATAGAGGCTCAACCCTGAAGTAGCACTGACTAGTGGATCTTCCTCTATTGGTGGAAATGTCCTTTATAATCTATGCTATCTGGTAGAGTTTCCACAGCTACCCATGGCCACTGAACATTTGAAATATGGCTAGCATAACTAAAGGCTGAATTTTTTAAAGACAGAGTTTCCTTATGTTGCTCAGGCTGTGGGCTTTTGATTATTAGATTTTTTTTTTTTAGCTGTAGAGAAGAAATATTTTTGGTTCTATAATATCTATTAAAAACTTTGAGATGGTTAGCCCCACAGCTCTAAAGAAATTCAAAATAAAAAACAACGTTGTCCCATTGATACTGAATAATTTATGCTGTCATAGATTTGAAGCTATAAATGAGGAAACCCAAGTTTTATTTATAGTTATTACACTTGATTTATGGTGTTGAGAAACACATTTGAGTTAACTTATGCAGAAATTAACTTTGGTGGAGATTAATTTTGAATCTATGGCCCCTTCCTAAAGTAAAGCATCTCTATTTATAATCTTAGCTTGTAGACAGAGACATTAGTGAGTACAAAATCCAAAAGCAAAAGCAAAAACTTCCAAGGAAGATACTTTAAGTTCTTTTCTTTCTTTCTTTTTTATACTGAGGAGTTGAACTTAGGGGCATTCTACCTTCAAGCCATACCCCTAGCCCTATTTATTTATTTAATTTTTTTTTTTTTTTGCTACTGGTGATCAAACCCAGGGACATTCTTCCTCTGAGCTACACTCCCAGCCCTAATTTAATTTTTTTAAAATTTGAAACAGGGTCTTCCTAGGTTGTTGAGGCTGGCCTCAAACCTGCAATCCTCCTGTCCCAGCCTCTCAAGAACTGGGATTATAGACATATATCATTGTGGGTGGCTACTTTAAGTTCTTAAAATGAAGATAACAAGATGTTTTTAAAATGAAGTTGCCTTTGGGGTTTACTAGGAGAGCCAGACTTTAAAATTAATCTAATGTTTTTTTTTTTCTTTTCTGAATTTGGACCCTTGGTAGAGATTTTATATGAAAATATACAAAATAAAAGAAAAACCAAGGCCTTGGTGCATACTAACATATGATAATAAGGAGTTAAGAACTCTGGAATATTTAGCCAGTATTATGTTACCTATGTCACATCTTTATAGTCTACTACAGTGTATGTGTGTGTGTGTGTGTGTGTGTGTGTGTGTGTGTGTGTATATGTGTGTGTGTGTGTATGTGTATGCACGCATGTGTTGGAGATGAAAGGTATAGTAAGGAGAGGAAAATAGCTGCTACAAAAAATCCAAGGGAAGAAGGGAAGATGGGCGTAGAGGCACACACTTGTAATCCCAGTACTTGGGAGCCTGAGACAGAAGGATCACAGGTTTGTGGCCAGCCTGAGCTACCTAGTGAGGCCCTCTGCAACTTAGTGAGACCCTGTTTCAAAATAAAGAATTAAAAATAGGACTAGGGGTGTAGCTTGGAGGTAGAATGCCCCTAAGTTCAATCCCCAGTACTGCAAAAAAAGCAAAGAAAGAAAGAAAGAAAGAAAAAAAAAAAAAAAGGACTGGGGGTATAGCTTGGAGGTAGAATGCCCCTGGGTCCCTGGATTCAATCCCCAATACCACAAACAAACACCCAAGGGAAGCCCAAAGTACAGCTTTAAGCCTCTTGATGATCCAGGGGCAAGGGGAACCGGAGATCTCGTGCCTCATACAAGAAAGCATGTCAGTTTGCAAAGAGGAGCTGATTTTGTTTTTGTTTCTGAGTGTTATCTTCACTTAGGAGAAGAAAGAAAGCTGTCTTTATTTAAAAATAGAAAGAGAAAACAATGATGCAGTAGGTAAAGTATTTTTCTTTTTCTTTTCTTGACCCAAACCATCTTTTTGCTCACACGTGGGCCCTTTGGCTCAGTGACGTCACCCGCCTGGCCCAGATGACACTGTTTGTGATCCCTGGACCTGGGGTGCTGTTCAGAGCTCTCTTGAAGCCTTCCTGT
>PVLC010038958.1:0-14489 GCA_004027655.1 Graphiurus murinus
CCCCAGTAACACACACACACACACACACACACACACACACACACACACACACACACCCCTAAAAGGAATCTAAGTGTCCTGACTCAGAGAAATAGAGAGGAACTCCAACCTAGCACCTGCAGGCCAGGCGTGCAGAGCAGAGAGTAGTCCGGGCTTACCGTCCCCTCCATTGAGCAGCCCGTAGTAGGGTTCACACTGGTAGCGAACCAAGTGCTCCACATAGCCATTTTCAATCTCGGGGGGCTTGGGGCAGCTGTCATCTGCAAAGAAAAAATAGATACCAGAAAAAGAAGTTAGTATGCAGAAATGGCTCTCAGAGCTGGGCATGGTGGTTAACACCTATCATTCTAGTACTTGGGAGGCTGAGACAGGAGGATCACAGGGTTCAAGGACAGCCTCAGCAACTTAGTGAGACCCTGTTTCAAAACAAAAAATAAAAAGAGCTGGGGATGTAGCTTAGAGGTAGAATGCCCCTGGATTTAATCCTCAGAACAAAAAAAAAAAGCTCCCAGAGACCTATGTAAAGTCAGCTGAGGAAAGGGCACGCTCCCCTCTTTTCTAGGTGACAGGGGAGGCAGCTCTTCTCCGAGAGCACAGATTCAATCCAGTGTCGGGGTGTCAGGAATTTACAGCTGCTGCCCAGACACAAAGACCTACCTGCAACATCTATGACATCATTGACAAAGTCCACCGCGCCAAGCTGTCCCCAGAGCAGGAGGGTGACGAGGGGTCCCAGGGCACTGCAGAGAGATGACAGGAAGGAGTTGAAGCTGGTCTCCCTGGTCCACAGCACAAACACACGCACAGGGACACACGAGCACACCTTTCCTTAAACAGCCAGGGGAAAAAAAAATGGGCATGGTGGCACACACTTGTAATCCCAGTACTTGTGAGGCTGAGACAGAGGATCACAGTTTCGAGACCAGCCTCAGCTACTTTGTGAGGCCCTCTGCAACTTTGTGAGACCCTGTTTCAAAATAAAGAATAAGAAATAGGGCTGGAGCCGGGAATGGTGGCGAGGTTTGTAATCCCAGCATTGGGAGGCTGAGACCAGAGGATACGGGTTCGAAGCCAGCCTCAGCTTCCTAGTGAGGCACTGCACAACTTAGTGAGACCCAGTTTCAAAATAAGAATAAAAAATAGGGCTGGGGGTATAGCTCGGAGGCAAAATGCCCCTGAGTTCAATCCCCAGTACCGCAAAAAAAAAAAAAAAAAAAGAAAAGAAACAGGGTCGAGGTGTAACTCAGAGGTAGAATGCCCCCTGCGTCCAATTCCCAGTACCACAAAAAAAAAAAGAAAGAAAGAAAGAAATAGTGTTAGAGGTGTAACTCAGAGGTAGAATACCCCCTGGGTCCAATTCCCAGTATCACACACACACACACACACAAAAAAAAAGGCCAGAAAAAGAAAGTAGATCACGGAGTAGGATGGTGAGGTCGCCCCCCACCCACCAACATGCCCACATTCGCCACTTCTGAGTATAGCCCAGTTCCAGCCACTCTGTGCTGCTGGGGATTCTACCAAGGTAGGTAACCACAGAGCCAAGAGAGCCTCCACTTGTGGCTGCCTTCAACAAACACTGGTACTAATATAGTAAGAAATATACGAAGTGATGTGTACATATATATAGGTAATATATATAGGTATCACTTTAAATCTCACTATGACATATAATGCACCAATAAAAGTATTTTAAAAATTGGCAGTAATCTATGAGCTCTCCAGCAAAGAAGAGCATCTCTTAGGTTAGGCATCCCTAAAATACTGGGCCACAAGGAATTGCTAATAAAGTGTAGATTGTTTGAAGAAGGGAATAGGGGATCTTATTACACTCTCCTTTTTTTTTATTTTTTATTTTTTTTGTACTACTGGGGTTGAACTCAGAGGCATTGAGGCATTCTACTTCTGAACTACACCCCCAGCCCTTTTTTTTTTTTTTGAAAGAGGGCCTCATTAGATTACTGAGGGTCTCCCTAAATTGCTGAGACTGGCCTCAAACCTGCAAGCCTGCTGTCTCAGCCTCCCAAGTACTAGGATGACAAGTGTGTGACATGACACCCAGCCAAATCTTTGTGTGTGTGTGTGTGTGTGTGTGTGTGTGTGTGTGTGTGTGTGTGTTGCTGGGGATTGAACCCAGAGGCATTGTATTTCCAATGATTTTTTACTCTTTATTTTGAAACAGGGTCTCACTAAGTAGCTGAGGCTGGTCAAGAACCCGGATCCTCCAGTCTCAGCCTCCCAAGTACTGGGATTACAAGCGTGCGCCACCACACCCGGCTCAAATCTTTTTTAGTATATATAATTTTTGTTTTGAGACAGGTCTCACTGAATTGCTCAGACTGGTCTCAAACTCTTGGGTTCACCGGGCATGGTAACACACGCTTGTAATCCCAGTACTAGGGAGGCTGATACAGAAGGATCGAAGGTTCATGGTCAGCCTCAGCTACCCAGTGAGGCCCTCTGGTACTTAGTGAGACCCTGTTTCAAAATGAAGAATAAACTATTGGGCTGGGGGTGTAGCTCAGAAGTAGAATGCCCCTGGGTTCAATCCCCAGTGCCGCAAAAATTTTTAAAAATTTTAAAAAAATAAAACTCCTGGGTTCAAGTGATCCTCATGCCTCAGTCTCTTGAGTAGATGGGCCCAGCTCAAATACATAATTTAATACACTTTTTTAATTCTTTTATTATCATTTGCCTTTAAGAAGTGTGATGTCAAACCCAGAATGCCTGAAGGTTACCTGGAAGAGAAGTGGCTTCCTAAAGGCATGCCAGAGGCCATGGGTGCCAGTATCTGAGCCACACTTACTGAATAACCATCTTGCTGGTAGATAGCGACCTTCAGGAATTGCTCAGTGATGTTAATGGTCTAGTCTTGTTCTCTCAACACTTCAATATGTCTATTTTGATAAATCTAAGTGCCTTAAGTGTATCACTCAGATGTGTCCTTATTAGTCTTTCTTTTCTAAAAGGGAAAAAAAAAAAAAAAAAAGCCGGGCGTGGTGGCAAACGCATGTAATCCCAGTAATTGGGAGGCTGAGACCGGAGGATCCGGGTTCACAGACAGCCTCAGCTACTTAGTGAGGCCCTCCACAACTTAGTGAGACCCTGTTTCAAAATAAAGAATAAAAAATAGGACTGGGGGTGTAGCTCAGAGGTAGAATGCCCCCAAGTTTCATCCCCAGTACCACACACAAAAAAAAAGAAAAAAATCTGCTAATATATAGTCAAAATGCCAGAGAGCCGGGCGTGGTGGCGCACGCTAGTAATCCCAGCATTCGGGAGGCTGAGACCAGAGGATCCGGGTTCGCCGCCAGCCTCAGCTACCTAGTGAGGCACTCCGCAACTTAGTGAGACTCGGTTTCAAAATAAAGAATAAAAAAAATAGGGCTGGGGGTATAGCTCAGAGGTAGAATGCCCCTGA
Source organism: Graphiurus murinus (assembly GCA_004027655.1). Classification (NCBI taxonomy): domain Eukaryota; kingdom Metazoa; phylum Chordata; class Mammalia; order Rodentia; family Gliridae; genus Graphiurus; species Graphiurus murinus. The sequence continues at coordinate 3,422 of PVLC010038958.1, forward strand.
GTTCAATCCCCAGTACCGAAAAAAAAAAAAAAATACCAGAAAGATACTGTATCCCTTATGAAGACAAAAACTTTGTAACTGCAAGAAAAAAAAAATTTAAAAAAAAAAGCTGAGCTAGGGATATAGCTCAGTGGTAGAGCACGTACATGAGGTCCTGGGTTCTATTCCCAGTACCACAAAAGATAAAAAAGAAGAAGGAGGCAGAGATGAAGACAAAGATGAAGATGAAGCCAGGTGTGGTGGCACATGCCTGGAATCCCAGAATTTGGGAGGCCGAGACAGGAGGATCGAAGGTTTGAGACCAGCCTCAGCAACTTAGCAAGACTCTCAGCAACCTAGAGAGACCCCGGTTCAAAATTTAAAAAATAAAATAAAATAGGGTTGAGGGTATAGCTCAGAAGTAAAATGTCCCTGGGTTCAATCCCTAGTGCCAAAAACAAAAAAAGCAAATAAATAAACAAAAAACCCCAAAGATGAAGAGGAAGCTCCTCCTTAGGTTAGATCCTATCTCCTGGAAAAGACTCCACTGGGACCAGGTGCGGTGGCGCATGCTTGTAATCCCAGCATTTGGGAGGTTGAGACAGGAGGATCCGGGTTCGTGGCCAGCCTCAGCTATCTAGTGAAGCCCTCCACAACTTAGTGAGACCCTGTTTCAAAATAAAGAATTCAAAATAGGGCTGGGGGTGTAGCTCGGAGGCAGAATGCCCCTGAGTTCAATCCCCAGTACCACACAAAAAAAAAAAGACTCCACTGTCTGAAAGCACCACATTTTAAGGAAAGAAGGAAGAAGAGGAGGAGGAGGAGGAGGAGGACTTCACACATTAATCCCTTTAATTCACTATAATTTAATCCATTCACCCCGTTCCCTTGTTATATTTTTGCATCTCTCCAGAGGGCTTCTCTAGACCAATGCTGGCAAAGAAGGATGATTAAGAAGCAAGGGCAGGGGCCATGGACTCACCACATCTTGGCCTCTCTCCTCCCCTTGCAGTGCGGTGGGGACACCTGCTGAGCCTTTTATGCCTGGAGATCTCAGGCCACTGGCTTCTTAACTTGTGACTTTCGTGTTGACACAGCATTGACCTTGTTAAGGACACTGGCAGCTTCCAGCAACAAAACCACACAAAAAAATAATCCTGTTAAGAGAGGAGCTCTGGCTTTATGCCTGGTTTTCCCGCATGTTATTTTATAAACCCTGAAGAAATCTGGCAACTTTATGACCCAATGTACCTGTCAAGTGTTTCTGGAAATCAGCTACATACACCCCTAGTCCTATTTTTTTTTTTACTTTTGAAACAGGGTCTCACTAGGTTGATGAGAGTCCCACTACTTACTGAGGCTGTCTTCAAACCTGCAGTCCTCCTGTCTCAGCCTCCCAAATACTGGGATTACAGAATATGCCACCAAGCCTGGTTTAGAGGGTTTTCAAACCAGAAAATGGCCTTTCTTTGAGTTATTTCAAGACCTTTATAGACACTCCTGTAACCTTGCTTAGATGGGCCTGTAAAGAAAGTATTTCAGGGGTTTTGAGGGGTTTTTTGTTTTTGTTTTTGTTTTCAGTGGTACTGGAGATTGAACCCAGAGGCATTTTACCTCCAAGCCACACCACTGGCCCTATTTCATTGTTTATTTTGAAATTTAAAATTTACTTTGAAATTTTATTTTGAAACTTAAGTTGCAGAGGACCTCGCTAAGTTACTGACCCTGGTGGTGAACCTACAATTCTCCTATCTCAGCCTCTCAAGTCCTGGGGTGACAGGCGTGTGCCGCCAACCCAGCTGAAAGCATTTCCTTTACACAGTCATTTTCCCCACTCTGTGTGGACACCCTGTTGCTAAAATCTCCCCAACCTGAAATCAGTGAACTGTATTTATCGTGTCTTCTCTAATTGCTCTTTGCACAAAAAGTTAAGCTGTAGTGTAGACTGACACAGAACCATCAGTCTCTCTATTTGGGATGGTTTTTGGTGCTGAAAAAGACTTTCCCTTTTTTTTTTTTTTTTTTTTTTGTGGTACTGGGGATTGAACTCAGGAGCATTCTACCTCTAAGCTATACCCCCAGCCCTAATTTTTATTCTTTATTTTGAAACCGGGTCTCACTAAGTTGGGGAGTGCCTCACTAGGTGTTGGAGACAATGATTAATTACCCATGTTTTGTTAAAACCAGCCATGCGTTGTGTGCTGACAGTATAGACCTAGGAAACAATAACCCGGATCTAGATGCCTATGACCCTTGTACTGAGCTATGGTTGAGGGGCTTCGGTACAGTCAGTATATTAAGACAATAGGTCTTGTAGGGGCTACTAAACTTCATGTAATGTTTTGTATGTTATGTTTTCCCACGTTACTTCTCTTGTATGAGCTAACTTTCCCATGTTCTTTTTCTTGTATAAGCTTCCTGGTGTCATGGTATAAAAAGGTCCTGTGAAAAAACTCGAGACTGCAGTATTGACTGTCAGCCCTCCCAGTAACAGACTTAGTATTGACTTTGTCTTTAATCCTCACTCCCCTCTTCAGGACTGCTCAACTTTGCCAGCAGGTACAGCAGGTGATGCCGGAACAGAGACCTGAAGACTGGGGAATCTGTGAAGGACACCACATAAAATAAGGTACCGAAAGCTGAGGGTGAGCGGTGATTTACTGGGAGTCTGTAATATAGTATAATATGGGACAAGGAAATAGCCGGCTGCTTTTTGTACATATGCTTAAAAACATGTTGCAAGCCCGAGGGACTAAGGTAGGGCAACAAAAACTTCAAAAATTTTTGCTTTTTGTAGAAAAAGTCTGTCCTTGGTTTCCTGAGGAAGGAACTGTAAATATAGAAATAATACAGCAAGGGCAACGCCTTGCTCAATTAATTTTGGTTCCTCAGGCAAAAATTAATAATACAACTTTGAGAAAGAAAAGAGGCACTAAAGGTTTTGGATCCTCAGATGCTTATTGGATTCAAGCCGTTGGCTCTCAGAGACCTGAGCTTTGTTTAAATATGAATGGATGGGTATTTACTGGGTTGCTGGACACCAGGGCCAATGTATCTGTTATAACTGCTTTACAATGGCCTGATCACTGGACAAAACAATCTACTATTACAGATCTCCAAGGCATTGGCCAGACTCATAGCCTGGAGCAAAGTTCTGATATATTGACTTGGACGGATCCTGAGGGACACACTAGCACTTTCCAACCCTACATTGTGCCAAAACTTCCAGTTAATCTTTGGGGACAAGATGTTATGGAAAAAATGGGAGTTTATTTGTATAGTCCTAATTCTATAGTTACACAGCAAATGTTTCAACAAGGATTTCTACCAGGGAAGGGATTGGGTATAAAAGGGCAAGGAATACAATACCTCATATCTTGCAAAGCACATTTAGATAGGACTGGTGTAGGATATTTTTAACTGGGGTCACTGAAGTGCCTGCACCCCATGCAGATGCCATACAGTGGAAATCTGATGACCCTGTATGGGTGGATCAGTGGCCCCTTACATCAGAAAAGATTCAGGTTGCCCATATGTTAGTGCAGGAACAATTGGAAAAAGGGCATATTGAACCTTCTAAATCTCCCATATTTGTTATTAAGAAAAAATCTGAGAAATGGAGGCTGCTACAAGATTTAAGACAAGTCAATAAAACTATGAAATTAATGGGGGCACTGCAGCCCAGATTGCCTACACCTGTTGGCATACCTGTAGATACTTATAAAATAATTTTAGATTTGAAAATTTGTTTTTATACTATCTTATTAGACCCCAAGGATTGTCAGGGTTTTGCTTTCAGTGTCCCTTCTCTTAATTTTAATAAGCCCATGGACCGGTATCATTGGAAAGTATTACCACAAGGAATGGCCAATAGTCCCACCTTGTGTCAAAAATTTGTGACACAAGCATTACAAGGTGTATGTAAAGATCATCCCTCTGTATATATTATTCATTATATGGATGATATCCTACTGACACATAAAAATAAAGGTTATCTTCTTACTGTTATGCTGACTCAAAAAAAAAAAAGATAAAAAAGGGGGAGATCTACCCCACAACACCAGCTAATAGTATTGCCCATGCTCTCTTTATTCTTAAATTTTTAAATTTGGATGTTGACAGTTGCTCTGCTGCTTCTGGCCGCTTCTGGGACCCTAAATCTCATATGGGTTTTGCTCAGGTTTACTGAAGGGATGCTAACACTGGAAAATGTTAAACCCGACCCAGTGCTAAACTGGGGTCGAGGTCATGTTTGTGTTTTTTTCCCAGGAAGAAGATGGTCCACGATGCTTACCAGAGCGATTGGTCAAGGAAGCTCCTGTGACACCTCCTGTTGGCTGTGATTCTGCGTGCTCACCTGAGAGTGACGGCTGAGGTGTATCAGGCTTATTTCCCAGATCCACCACTGTTACATCGTCTGCTGGGTCTGCCTGCTACAGCCAATTCTCTACCTTCTGAAATGTACCTGTCAATTATACAGGCCTAGGTACTGGACTACCCATTTGCTTTTCAAAAAGTGTGACTGTTCCAGGATGCCTGACATGTAACTGCTTGTGTACTTTTACCTTATATGATATTAGTTGGACATATTAATATTAGTTTTTCCAATCATTGTAATTCTACTTGTCAAAATTGTATTCTTACCTCCTGTGTGTCTAACATACCTAAGGGAATGCAGGTTATGGTAGTTAAACAGCCTTCTTTTGTCCTGATACCTGTTGATGTGTCAGGGCCTTGGTATAGTGATATTGGGTTGCAAATTTTAAAAGAAATTGATCATACATTAAGTCATCCTCACAGAATGGTGGGATTAATCATTGCTGGAATCACTGCTCTCCTTACTCTTTTAGCTACAGATACTACTGCTACTGTTGCTTTATCTCAAAAAATACAGCTTCTTTTGTTAATCAGATGGCTAAAAATGTTACTCATACTTTAGGAACTCAAGAACATATAGCTATTAAATTAGAACTTAGGTTAGATGCTTTATATGATACTGTTTTAAACTTAAGAAATGAGGTTCAAGATTTAAAGATTACTATTCAAGAGTTAAAGATTAGAACAAGTTTAAAGTGTCATGCTAAATTTGATTGGATCTGTGTTACTTCTAAAATTTATAATCAGAGTGATCATGACTGGAATAGAATTAAGACACATCTGCAAGGGATATGACATCATGAAAATCTATCACTAGACTTATTGAAATTACACCAAGAAATTACTGATCTAGGGAGTGCCGAGCCCCTTTCATTTGATGCAGCTAAAACAGCTCAAGATGTTCTGAAAAAGATACAAGCTGTCATGCCCTCTTGGTCATCGTTTACTTCTTTGACAGGAGGTCTTCTAGGTGTTGGAATCTTACTGTTCCTAGACTTGTGTTTGCTGCCTATATTGGTACGCATCTTTTTTTTTTTTTTTTTTGCGGTACTGGGGGTTGAACTCAGGGGCATTCTACCTCCGAGCTACACCCCCAGCCCTATTTTTTATTCTTTATTTTTTGAAACCGAATCTCACTAAGTTGCGGAGTCCCTCACTAAGTAGCTGAGGCTGGCCGCGAACCCGGATCCTCCGGTCTCAGCCTCCCGAAGGCTGGGATTACAAGCGTGTGCCACCACGCCCGGCATGGTACGCATCTTTGTCAGCACTATTTGGACAATCAAAGCTGAAATACATGGGTTAAAGCTTCGAATGATCGCCTTTGCAGGAGTTGGTAGTCAATGACAGGTAAGATTCTCTTGAGGACAAGTCAACCTAAGACAGGACATAGGTGCATGACACCTATGCTCCCATGACTGGTAAGATTTGTACTTAAAAGAGAACAACCTAAGCCAGGCACAGCTCCCTGCACATCAACTGCAGGTTGGTGTCTCATTTTTCTAAAAATTAAAGAAGGGGGACATGTTGGAGACAATGATTAATTAATTAATTAATTTGTTAAAACCAGCCATGCGTTGTGTGCTGACAGTATAGACCTAGGAAACAATAACTCGGATCTAGATGCCTATGACCCTTGTACTGAGCTATGGTTGAGAGGCTTCGGTACAGTCAGTATATTAAGACAATAGGTCTTGTAGGGGCTACTAAACTTCATGTAATGTTTTGTATGTTATGTTTTCCCATGTTACTTCTCTTGTATGAGCTAACTTTCCCATGTTCTTTTTCTTGTATAAGCTTCCTGGTGTCATGGTATAAAAAGGTCCTGTGAAATAAACTTGAGACTGCAGTATTGACTGTCAGCCCTCCCAGTAACAGACTTAGTATTGACTTTGTCTTTAATCCTCACTCCCCACTTCAGGACTGTTCAACTTTGCCGGCAGGTACTGCAACTAGGTAGCTGAGGCTGGCCGCAAACCTGGATCCTCCGGTCTCAGCCTCACAAATGCTGGGATTACAAGCATGCGCCACCACACCCAGCCCTGAAAAAGACTTTTCTTTGAGTTGTTTCAAACTCTGTATAGATTTGAGTTGTTTCAAACTGTATAGACACTGCTGCAATCTTGTCTTGCTTAGATGAAATGTAATGAAAACATTTCCTTTCCCAATCATTTTGCCCACCCTGTGTGGACTCCTCTCTTTGCTCATAAACTCTCCAACCTGATATCAATAAAATTTGCTTACCCCAGTGCCACAAAGAAAAAAAAAAAAAAAGCAGGACTTGGTGAGTTGCTGAGGCTGGCCTCAAACCTACAATCCTCCTGTCTTAGTCTCCAAATACTGGGATTATAGGCATGTGCCACCTTGCTTAGGTTCAAAATAAAATTCAGAAGAGAGCTGAGGATGCAACTCAGTGGTAAAGCACTTACCTAATGTGAGAGGCCATAGGTTCAATCCACAGCATACAAAAAAAAAAAAGTATAAATTCTGAGTCAAGCCACCAAAGTTCAAATCCCAGCCTTACTGTGAGATCTGGGGCAAGTTACTGTATTACCTCTTGTGCCTCTATTTCCTCCTCTATAAAATGAGGACTCTGATGATCCATATCTCATAGGACTGTGGTAAGGATTAAATGAGTTCACAAACATGAAGCACTTCATACAGTTGCATGTAGTATGTGTCATATAAACATGTGCTACTATACGTATCATTTCCAGGAGGATTGGGAGGAAAGGGATGTGGAGGGCTTTCAGTGTCTGTATTACCTATGTCTGAGTTGTTTTAAGTGTGTATGTGTGTGTGTTTGTCTTATGGTGTTGTGGATGGAGCCCAGAGCCTCATACGTGCTAGGCAAGTGCTCTGCCACTGAACTATACTCTCCGCCCACGTTAAGTGAGCAAGATTACCTTCCAGAAGCAATCAAACATGAACCAAAAACTTAAAGGACGAAATGTAGTTTTCCCAGGGCATTCTCATAACTCCATCAACAGTGGTTCAACCTCTGAATAATAAATTACACTCTGTTTAATGTCAAACCCAAATGGGCTAAATTCTTGCCCAGGAATTTTCTCAAACAAAATGTTGTAGTCCAAAGTTTCCCAAAAGAAACATTGGTTGCCTCTTATATGGTGACCGCCATCACTCTTGTCATTCACAGCTTTCGAAGACCTCTTCTGACTTAAGTAAAATGGCTGCTATATACCTGGTAGACGTGGACCACACTCCAGTTTATACTCAGTATTTTGACATCAGTTATATTCCATCTACGGTGTTTTTCTTCAATGGGCAGCATATGAAAGTGGATTACGGGTAAGTTAGGTTGACTCTGAAATCATCGCAATCCTGAAAGTTCCCTTTAAAGCCGTTTCAGTAGCTCACCCATTGCCCATGAAGTCAGCTCTGTGGGTCTTATATTAGTACTGTTCCCTCGGTGGATGCATCGTTTAGTTTTAGGGTTATTTTTATTTTTTATGGTACTGGAGATGGAATCCAGAGGTCTTCTACTTCCAGGCTACATCCCCAGCCCTATTTTATTTTTTTATTTGGAAACAAGGTCTCACTAAGTTGCTGAGAGTCTCAGACTGAGGCTGGCCTTGAGCCTGCAATCCTCCTGTCTCAGCCTCCCAAGTATTGGGATTACAAGCATGCACTACCACTCCTGGTTTACTTAGCATCTTAATACCAAATATTATTGAATGTTTCCATAATTTATATCATTTCTTCCTCTGGTTGACATATACTTGCTTTGTCATTATCTGTTTGAAACTGACTTAAATACTATCTATTTGAAAGTGTTTAGCCAGGTGTGGTGACACACATTTGTAATTCCAGTACTTGGGGAGACTAAGACAGGAGGATCAAAGGTTCAAGGACAGTCTGAGCAAGTAGTGAAACTCTCAACCTAGTGAACCTTGTTTCAAAAAATAAAATAAAATCAGTATTGGGTATAGCTCAGAGATAGAATGCCCCTGGGTTCAATCCCCAGTACCACCACCAAAAAAAAAAAAAAAGTGTTTTAAAACTATTTATTTAGCCAGGCATGGTGGCGCATGCTTGTAATCCCAGCATTCGAGAGGCTGAGACCGGAGGATCCGGGTTCGCAGCCAGCCTCAGCTACCTAGTGAGGCACTCCGCAACTTAGTGAGACTCGGTTTCAAAATAAAGAATAAAAAATAGGGCTGGGGTGTAGCTCAGAGGTAGAATGCCCCTGAGTTCAATCCCCAGTACCGCAAAAAAAAAAAAAAAAAATTATTTTTGAGTCAGATACGGTGGTGCACACTTGTCATCCCAGTACTTGGGAGGCTGAGACAGGAGGATCACAGGTCCTCGGCCAGCCACAGCTACTTAGTGAGGCCCTCTGTAACTTAGTGAGACCCTATTTCAAAAATAAAGAATAAATAAATAGGACTGGGGGTGTAGCTTGGAGGTAGAATGCCCCTGGGTTCAATCCCCAGTACCACAAAAAAAAAAAAAAAATAGATTGTGAAGCAGAATCTTTCTCACGCCAAGCTTCATGTTAGTGTCCCACAGCACTGGTTTTAATCATGTATCGTATACCAGGTAGGGAAAATCAAACATCAGGCTGTCTAAAGCCTCCCTGACAAGAAGAAAGCAAGAGAGCTACTATTCATCTTGTGTATCCGGCAAGTCGTCAGCAACTAATCACTGAAAGTTCTGAAAGCACTGATTTCTCTCCTGTGCTGTGCAGGTCTCCAGATCACTCTAAGTTTGTGGGGAGTTTCAAAACCAAACAAGACTTTATAGATTTGATTGAAGTAATCTATCGAGGAGCAATGCGGGGAAAACTTATTGTCCAAAGCCCTATTGATCCCAAGAATATTCCCAAATACGACCTTCTCTATCAAGACATCTAGCACATTTGAGGCAGTTGGAGCTGAAGAGAGCGTGTGGAAGCCGTCCCCGAGTCCAGCTGGGGCTTCAAAGAACTGCGTGCAGGGGCCCAGCTTGAAGAGGCTGGACCGGGGTGTATGATTTGGCCCCTAAGGGGAAGCCACCCGGGGCTGCCAGGGTCTGGACGCAAAGCACCTGCTCCCTGCGGGCCTCGGAGCTGTCAACCAAGTGTTCCATTTCCCCAACTTCATTTTATACCATGATTTTCTTTATCCCTCAAGATAATACAGAATCCTCCTAAATGTTGTGAGTACAGTTTGCTCTAACCATGTTTATCTGATGCACAAGTGAAATGGGAAGTCAGCCCACAGAGCAGAAATTGTGTCTACCCTAGATCCATGGGCACGCGCACCCTTGCCCATTCCTCCACGTGGGTATCCCACCGACCCTCCCATCTCTAGGCCTTATTACTCCTGTTTCTCTTGAAATAATTAATTCTCTACTAAAAGCAGACAAATCTTTTATTTTAGAGCCTTTCTTACTCAGACTTTCAAAACACTCTCTGGAGCCAGGCGCAGCTGCCTGCACCTGGAGCCCCAGGCACTTGGGAGGCTGCTGGAGGATCACTGGAGCCCTCCAGGAACTCAAGGCCAGAGACCCATCTCAAAACACAAAACAACCCCGTCCTGGTCAGCTCATTTGTATGTTATTAAATGGCCTGAGAAGTAAGAACTTGAACCTTCACCATCCAGCACCCAATCTGAGCTGAACAAAGAATGAGCCACCCTTAGTAAGCAAGGAGCAGATCTCCCAGGAGTCAGGGCTGCTCTCTCTACCCGTGGCAGGAAGCTGTATTTTGAGGCCTCAAGACCTTTATGGGTCTTGCCAATTTTGACGAGTTTATGAAGAAGCCTGGCTCTTCCAGGATCCTCCTGGCACAGCGTTGGGCAAGGTACTGTGTCTCCCAGACCTTGTGGCAGCTCTTGGCACTGACTGTCCAGAACAAGAGAATGGACGCTGAGCTCCAGGACAGTGGGCTGGGCAGCTTGTGACCCGCTCAGCAGCCAGTGACTTCTGTGACAACAGAAGCCCAGGTCTGTTCGGGGCACTTGTCACTGCAAGGCTGACCCCTTTGCAGGTGCCTCTTTCCAGGATTGTCTTTCAGGGAAGGATGACCTTGAGACTTGGTTCTACCTAATGCGGTACAGGAGAAAGGATTTGGGAGCTTTATGTGTCCTTTGTTGGTGAAAGGAGAAGGCCAGTCCAGGAATAAAATAAAACCCTTTACCCTACTTTTGCTTTTAATCATGATGCATGGGGCTACTGCAGCCATGTTAGGCCCAGGGGGCAACCAGTATCCTGATGAAAAAAATAATAAGCCAAGAAGAACAATTAAAAGCCTTGTCCCAGCCAGGCGTGGTGGCACACACTTGTAATCCCAGCATTTGGGAGGCTGAAACTGGAGGATCCGGATTCTCCGCCAGCCTCGGCTACCTAGTGAGGCACTCAGCAACTTAGTGAGACCTGGTTTCAAAATAAAGAATAAAAAATAGGGCTGGGGGTGTCGCTCGAAGATAGAACACCCCTGAGTTCAATCCCCAGTACTGCAAAATAAATAAATAAATAAATAAATAAATAAATAAATAAATAAATAAATAAATAAATAAATCCCGGTCCCTGGTAATGTTATTGAGCTGAGTGAACTCTAGGACTGTCTCCTCCAGACTTCTATGAAAGGATAAAGTGTTCTTTGCCTGAGTCACTTTTTTGGATTTTTAGTTCTTCACAGCCTAAATCACATAGTATTTGGTGAATGGTAAGTGTTCAAATGCCAGCAAAAGCAGCAATGACGGGACATGTCAGC
>PVLC010038959.1:0-14498 GCA_004027655.1 Graphiurus murinus
CTGATGCATGTGTATCTATGTTTATAGCAGCTCAATTCACAATAGCCAAACTATGGAAGCAGCCAAGATGTCCAACCACAGATGAATGGATTACAAAACTATGGGATATGTACACAATGGAATTTTACTCAGCCATAAAGAAGAATAAAATCATGTTCTTTGCAGGGAAATGGGTGCAACTGGAAAACATTATGTTAAGTGACATTAGTCAGTCACAAAGAGTTAAGAAGCATATGTTCTCCCTAATATGCGGATGCTAGGGAGAAGATGGGGCATAGGAGGGTCTCCAGATGAAAAGGAGAGATCCTCGATAAGCAACGAAGTTGATTTAATTGTAGTGGATGCATGGGGCAGAGGGACACCCTAAAACACATGATGTACTTACACAATCATATCAAGGTCACTCACTGTAGTGAACCTGAGGGGGAGGGAGGGGGAGGGAATGGGGTGGGAATTGAGGAAGGGGTCAAATGAGAATTGTGTGCAAATATGTTGTTAACAACTAGTACTTAACAAAGATGTATGCTATATTGCACGAATTACTACAATAAAAAATTATAATTAAAAAAAAATCATGTTGACTGTGACATACATGCATGCAGCACTTCGTGCCCCCGTCATCCTATCTCTCGCCCCTCCCATACAGAGTACTGAGACTGACATTGGGGTTTTCACATATTTACACACATTTGATGTTAGTGTTTCCAGTAATGAACCTCAGTCTTCTCCCTCCACTTCCCCTAGACCACCTCCCTGGCTCCATTGAGGTTTCTGGAGACCCTCTGGTATCCCAGTTACTCCCTAGCTTGTGCATATTAGAGAAAACATATGTCCCTTCACTTTCTATGACTGGCTAATCTCACTTAACATAATGTTCTCCAGGTCCTTCCATTTTCTTGCAAATGACATTATCTTATTCTTCTTTATTGCTGAGTAGAATTCTATTTTGTGTATTTCCCATAGTTTTGTGATCCATTCATCTTTTCATGGATACCTGGGTTGATTCCATAATATGGCAATTGTGAATTATGCAAGCAGCAACTTTTAAAATCAATACATCTTGATTATATTTAAACATCCAATATGTGTAAGGTACTGTGCCGTGGATATGTTAGAAGGAGAGAATTAGATTGCTCTACTATGAAATAACACATTATGGGAACCAGATTTGCTATCCTTGTGGCTCCTTCACTAATGAGATAAATAAAGATTTGATGTGTTCATTTCATATTTGCAAGAGACCATGTTTTCACTTCATTTGAAGATCATATTTTGACAGTTTGTTGGAAAGTCCACCCACAGATGGAAGGAAGCATATAAGCTGGACGAATTAAATTATGTAAGAAATGCCCTTCTATGCCCAGGAGCATCTTTTCTGGTCTCCCTGAATCTAGTTGCTTTCCGATTTGGCCTTCCTGGATTCTCTGCCTCTCTGTTTGCTTTGCTTTCCTGGATCTGGCTTTGTTTCCTTTCCTGGCCCTGATGCAAGTTTGGTAGTGGTGCAGAAATGATGAGGAGATTATACTCTAGAAGAGCATGGTGGCACACGCCTGTTATCCCAGTACTTGGGAGGCTGTGACAGGAGGATCCCAGGTTGGAGGCCAGCCTCAGCAACTTAGCAAGATCCTCAGCAACTTAGTGAAACCCTGTTTCAAAATTAAAAACAAAGGGGGCTGGGGGTATATCTTGGAGGTGGAACACTCTTGGGTTAAATGCCCAGTGTCAAAAAACAAGATGATCATCTTCTTGTTAGTATTTCATTTGCTTGCTATTTGTCCTATGTTTTGTAATTGTTTGTTTGTCTGTTTATTGTTTCATTTCTTCAGGATAAAGTAATCTTTGAGACCTGCGCTTTCTTCTCATCAACAGTTGACTTATGCTTTGTTTCCGTGCTTTTCATGAAAGTTCTATAAATTTGATTGTTCTACAAAGAAGGAAAGTCTCCGAGCCATGATGGAAAGAACTGTACCAAGTGCTTCTACCCGCAGATATTTTAATGGATGCATGGATACTCAAGAAAGAGGAGGAAAAAAAATTTGGAACTCATGAGAGAAACTTAATTGTGATTATTGGTTTGGAAAATTCTTATTATAGTTTTTAAGTTTTATAAGAAGATATGTGCTCTCTCTTTTGTCCTGATCTATTGTTAACCTTTAATTTAGTATTATGCTCTTTGAACACTGTGTAGCTTTCACTAGTACCTCAGAATTCATGAATAAATTTATAGTCTCCTCTTTAAACAGCAATGCAGCTTTCTGCACAGGATCAATAACAACCTTCCCTCTGCTTTGCAATGATATTATTTGACAGATCAGTTATGCAACCAAATTGGTTGAATTTTCTGGCGGTTCATATATAAAAATGTTTTTTTCTCATATGATAACCCTGCCATTTTTAAGCAAGGATTATAATTTGCCTGTAAAACAAATGTTTCCCTATATCTCCTTCCTAAAATATGTGTCTGGTACCTGTTTTATGACTCAGGGAATTTCTTTAGGCAAGATGGAAATGATACTATATATAAACCTGGATCACCAAGAAATAAAAATTCATGAATATTGAGATAAATATAAAGACCTATACTCTTTGTGTGTGTGTGTGTGTGTGTGTGTGTGTGTGTGGTACTGGGGATTGAACCCAGGGACATACTACCTCCAAGCTACACCCCTCGCCTAATTTTTTATTCTTTATTTTGAAACAGGGTCTCACTAAGTTGCAGAGGGCCTCACTAAGTAGCTGAGGCTGGCCACGAAACCTATGATCCTCCAGTCTCAGCCTCTCAAGTACTGGGATTACAGGCATGTGCCACCACACCCAGCTTATACTTTCTTCTTAACTTATTAATGGTACGTATGGTTGTTTAATGCAAAAGCTATAACACTTACTGGATTTGTAATGTGTACAGATACGATGCACATGGCAACAATAGCATAAAAATAGAAGACAGAGGAGGCAGGCAACTGAACCTGTACAACTGCGGGGATCTAGATCCGATCTAAAGCAATACAGTGCTAATCCTAAATAGACTGTAAAATGCCATAATGAATATATGAATAAATCACCAAAAAAAATCACTAAAAATTAAAAAAAATGCAAAGAGGTGTAGCTAAAAATACCCTACAAGACTATGTTTTAGAAATATTTAAGTAATTCAAAATTGCCCCCCGACTGCGGAGGCGCCGCTCGGCGGAGGGGCTGGGCGCCCACGGCTGAGCTCGGCGCTTCACTGCGACCAACACCTTGCAAGACCCCAGCACTCAGCACTCAGCCTCGCCGGAGTGCAGGGTTGCACAAGCACCCTCCCCAGTCTCGTGTGCTCGGTCCCAAAAAGAATACCCCAGCCCAGAGCTGACCCCGGAGCCCCCGAGGCACTCCCTACATCATTGGACCCTGTTGTCATAATTCACTGACAACAGGAAGCTAGGCGGGACCCTGTGAGTAGCCAGTACAGCTCCTGTCTTTTCTGCGGGACACCCATCCCTGAACTGGATCTGTCGGAGCTGGAAGGCCTGGGTCTGTCAGATACAACCGCCTACAAGATCAAGGACACCAGCGTTGGCAAAATGACCAGGCAAGCAACCGGAGGAGAGCAGGAGAAAAACCCTGAAGGCGAGCTCCTGGAGTACAGCATCTTCAGCTTCTGGAGAGCTTCCATTGCCAGCGTCCACACCTTTGAGCTGGACCTGCTCTAAGGCCAAGGCTTCCCTCTCCCACCACCTCGCCCTCCGTGGTCGTTCCCTCTCCAGCTCCTTCCCCTCCATCCCTTTCCCGTATCAATGGTGTTCTCCCCCCTCTACTGTGTTGGTGGTGCTGAGATTCTGCCAGTTGAGTTTTATTTATTTGTTTATTCACTTATTTATTCATTTATTTATCTACCTACCTACCTACTCCATTTCTCTCAAAAGCCCTCAAGCCACAAAGTAAAGGGTTCAAGCAATGGAGTATTAGATCAGAGATTCCCCCTCTCCACCCCCACAGGTATTATTAACCCCAGAAAACAGGCCTTGTGGGGACACCAGAGCACAGAAGAGTAGTGCAGAATGGAAGATGGAGTTTTAATTCCATTTTTAAACTGCAGTGATTGCTCAAACTGGACTGGGGCTATAACTCCGTGATAGAGCACTGGCACTTAGCATGAACAAAGCCCTGGGTTTGATCCACAGCACCATGCAAAGAATAATAATAAAG
The DNA here is from genome assembly GCA_004027655.1 of Graphiurus murinus. Classification (NCBI taxonomy): domain Eukaryota; kingdom Metazoa; phylum Chordata; class Mammalia; order Rodentia; family Gliridae; genus Graphiurus; species Graphiurus murinus. The sequence continues at coordinate 4,189 of PVLC010038959.1, forward strand.
ATTGTTCAACCTTCTTAGTTTCATGCTCTATGCCAGTAAACATAAATACTTCTTCAAGTGTTAGCGAGACCCTGTTTCCAAATAAGAAGTAAAATCAAGCTGAGGGTGTAGCTCAAAGTTAGAATGTCTCTGGGTTCAATACCCAGTACCACAAAAAAAAAAAAAAAAAAAAAAAAAAAAAAAAAAAAAAAAAAAAAAAAAAAAAAAAAAAAAAAAAAAAAAAAAAAAAAAAAAAAAAAAAAAAAAAAAGTGAAAAGGCAAACCACCAACTCTTGGTACACACATTAAGGATAAACATTCAAAATATTATGCTTAGCAAAAGAAGCCAGCAAAGAAAAAGGATATGCTATCTGACTAAATTAATTGAAAACTTGAGAGAATGAAAATCCATCTACAGTAACAGGAAGCAGATGGGCAGGTGCCGGGGGATAAATGAACGACAGATTACAGAGGGAAGAGGAAAGCTGGGGTGGGGTTCTGAAAATGCCTGGATTTGAGCCCAGGTACCTGCCTTTGCTTCACTGCCTCTCTTAAGAACCAGGTGAAGACATAAATAAAGGTGCAAAGATAAAGTCAAAGGGCACCTTCTTGTTGGCTCGGGTTGTGTCTGAAAGCCCAGTGCAGGGCTCTGTGCACTGATTTTAAGGCCTAAATTCTGCAGGATTTTTTTTCTTTTAGATATGGTGAGGTCTTTAATTTTTTATACTTTTATTGGCGCATTATAGTCTCACATCTTAATATAGTACTTAATCCCAAATCTAAATTTTATTATTGTTAGGCAGCTCCCCCACATTTTTTAAATGAAGAGAGTAATGTGGCCAAACTTGCCTTTTCTATCAGCTGGTTTGCCCCGTGCAAGAAGGAAGGAGGGGAGGGTCATGTATGGGTGACCTTTTAGCAAGCGGTGGCCCTTGGGTAAATGTGGTCTAAACCAGCATCCTAAAATCCGATCCATCAAATTAGCTGCAAGCCAGGCATGGTGGCGCGCACCTGTAATCCCAGTACTTGGAGACAGGAGGATCACAGGTTCCAGGACAGCCTCAGCAAGTAGTGAGACTCTTATCAACTTAGTGAGACCATGTTTCCAAACAAGAAATAAAATCGAACTGGGGGTATAGCTCAAAGGTGGCATGCCTCTAGTTCAATACACAGTACCACAAAAAAAATAAAATAAAATAAAAATTGGCTGCAAAATCCTTTCTAATATAGTAGCAGGAAGTGTACGGAGAGAGCAGTTTTTTGGGTTAGCTAAGTCCCTTCCTATGCCTAGCCTGTGGTCCAGAGCAGAACTGACCTGAACTCCTCTTGAGGTGGGTAAAGTCTCATTGGAGAGGTCACGCTTTGCACACTCAAGGTAACAGAAGAGAACTATCCATACAGATGTACGGGGTGAGATGAAGGAAAGATGGATTGGACTGGAGTGTTCTAAAGGAATTTTGATGGCAGAAATAGGAGTGTTCTCTCTTCTTTCTCTTTTTCTTTTCTAAAGAAGCAAATTGCAGGAATTTTTAATGGGGGTCCCAGGGAGAAGAGTATAGAACCTGTCCTGAAATACCAATTCCAATTTCTTAAGAGAGGGGATACAGAAAAAAAAAAAAAAAAAGACGCTAATGCACATTACAGGCATGTGGAGATAAAATGTAGAAAGAAGAGGAGGGGCACAGCCTGGGTGCAGGGCCGGCGGGGGCGCGAGGCCGAGTCCTAACGCGCACTGACAACAGGACTGCCTGGTCCTGAGGAGGAAGGAAGGGCCCCCAGGGCCAACGACCTCTCTCTGTGAGCATCCCTGCGGGCCCTCGTGATGGATGGCTCTCGGACAGTTCACTGCTTGAAGTTTAGCAAATCTGAACGACCCTCCAGACATCAGCATGAACTCCCCAGATAATCATGGGAGTCTTCCTTCAAAATAAATTGGACTCGAAGGAAGAAAATGAAGAAGTACATGGTGGGAAACATATGTTTTTGGTTGGGAGATGAGAAAAAGAAGGGGCGTGGGTTTGGGAGGGCTTGAACCACAGACTGAGCAAAGACTTAAGCATAGTGTTGTCTAGAGGCACAGAAAAAGACATAGGAAAATAGAGAAGCCCATCCTGACTTTCCTGCTAGCTCTCCTGGGCATGACATTTAACCTTTCTGGTGTCTTATTCTCATACCTGTCAAATGAGAGGGTTAAATCAGGAGAGATGACCTCCCAGCTCCCTCCCAACTGTATGATTTTAAACTCTAAATATAGCCGGGCGTGGTGGCGCATGCTTGTAATCCCAGCATTTGGGAGGCTGAGGCAGCAGGAGCACAGGTTTGTGGCCGACCTCAACTACTTCGTAAGGCCCTCTGCAACTTAGTGAGACCCTGTTTCAAAAATAAAGAAAAAAAAATAGGGCTGGGGGTATAGCTCGGAGGTAGAATGCCCCTGGGTTCCATCCCCAGTACCGCAAAAATAAAATAAAAATAAAAAGAATACAATAGGGCTGGGATTGTAGCTTGGAGGTAGAATGCCGCTGGGTTCAATCTCCAATACTAAATAAATAAATAAATAAACAAACGCTAAATATCACAAGAGAAAGGACTAAATTTAACAATAGATGGAAATGACAGGACAGGAAAGGATTTCATTTTACATAAACAAATCAGCAATAATTATCAAGCCCACCCCTGTATATGCTCCTGTAAGTGCCTTACTGTTTGAGTAGAAATCAAACTATATTAGAGAGTGAGTCAATCTGACTTGCAATGCTAAAAGAAACAAGAAAACAACAACAAAAAAAGAGGTCCTCATTTTATTAATGAGACGCTGCCTCCTGCAGTACAAGATGGACATAGCACTTAAGCTTGGAAGGCTTCCTAATGGTAAAATCAACGGTTTTGTTCTATTTTAGTCTTATCGCACTTTGGAGGGTTTTGGTGGCAGTGGTGGTGGTTGGTTGGTTTCTTTAATTAGGAAAGTAGGAGGAAAATGAGTATAAGCTTTTAAAAAGTTTGCAATCACCGGGGGAGCGTGCTTTCTAGTTGTGCATGTGTTTCTGAGAGTCAGCTGCATTTGCGTGCTTCCCGGCTCCGGGCTCCCTCCTCTACCCGCCATGCCACCTGGTTTGCAGCTGAACAAGGAACAATCCAGCCCATTCTGCATTAGTCTTGCTTGAAGAGTTCATAAGAAAACAGTGATACCAAATGTGGCAGTCTCTTGAGAAAGTGTAATTACACAGAAACAAATAGGGGGTGTATTAGCCTAAATATGTCTGGAATGATTTATTATTTTTGTTACAGTTCAGTAAGTTTCTGTCTTTGATGTGGAGGTTTTCAATATGTAAATGCATGGTAAATTCTCACAGCAAAAGAAGCATCACAAAGGCATGGATTCTGGATTCAGAGAACACCTAGGTGTTCCCTAGGTGTCTCTTACTAGAGCTCTGACCTGGTTTAAGTTGCTTAACTTCCCCGTGCCCCAGCTTCCTCAGCTATGAAATAGAGATAATAGTAGTATTTGCCTTCTAGGTAGCAAATGAGTTAATATTTGCAAAGCCCAGACCACAATGCTTGGCACATAGTCAATACAACATAAGTCGTTATTAGCATTATATTAAAGTTTGCTAACTAAATCAGCTGGGGGAGGAGCATGAAGAAAGCTCTAAATCCTTACTTTCTCCTACATGTTTCCTTTCATAACCACCACCTGTGTCTCTTTTCTGCATCTTTCTAGTCTGTAATGATCATCTTCTTTTTCCTAATCCTTTTTTCTCAGACACAGTCTCTCTTATTCTCCCACAGGAATCAAAGAATCATAGAGCAAGAAGGTATTTTTCACGGGGTTTAGTCCTTCTATCCATGAGGAAAAGGAACTCAGAAATGGATACATCCAGGGTGAAATAGCTAATAAATGGCCACTTCCTGCCCAACGTTAAAACACTCCTTTTCATCCAAGGTACGTTATTTTTGAACTTCCTGATATTTCCTACCCCTCCTCCACTCTCTGTTTCTCTCTTTCCCCTCTCCCTCCTTCTTTCCCTCCCTCTCTCTCCCTCCAGTGCAGGTTAGAGGACTACGGATCTTGTTCAGCTGTGTTCTTGATGCCCTTTCTAATCTGGCTGTTTGAATTTCCCCTTGTGGACATAAATAATATGCCCATGGTTCTGAAACAAACAAAAATGGAGATAAAAAGTCAGATATGAGCTATTTGTTGTATTTAAGTGGCATGTGAACTTATATATACCCAAAGGAGTAAGAAAAGCATAAAACTTAAATCCCAGATGATTTTGCATTTAGAGAATAAATTTTATGAGGAATATAAAAAATAAATAAGTAATGTTCTAAAATTCAGATGAGTGCCATCCTATATGTATAGGAATCCAACTTGTTTAACTAAAACAAGAGGCATATTCTAATCTCTACAACCCTCTCAGCTCCCATCTTGTGCTCTAGCCCATCTAGCCCCCAGACACTCATCCACCCGGGAATATACATCTGCATGGTTTAATTTCATTTATTAAATAACTATTCTTTGCAAAGAATTTGGTAACACATTAAGCAAAACAAAGCAAAAAGGTCCAGTAATGTGGCTCACAGTTTAGTGATGGTGGAGGGAGGAGGGGGGATTAGGCAATTAGTTTGTTAAGTGTTAAAAATGGAGAAAAATACACAAAAGTAGCCGGGCGTGGTGGCGCATGCTTGTAATCCCAGCATTCAGGAGGCTGAGACCGGAGGATCCGGGTTCGCGGCCAGCCTCAGCTACCTAGTGAGGCATTCCGCAACTTAGTGAGACTCGGTTTCAAAATAAAGAATAAAAAATAGGGCTGGGGGTGTAGCTCGGAGGTAGAATGCCTCTGAGTTCAATCCCCAGTACCGCAAAAAAAAAAAAAAAAAAATACACAAAAGTATCCCTCAAAAGGGCCTCAGTCAAGAACTAAGTGTAGAAGACAGTGTAATTCAGTCTAGTTAGGACATGAATAATTAATATTCTTAAAAGTTGCTAAGAGATTAATACAGAAATGTTCTTACCATAAAAAAATGATAAATATGTGAGATGATGGATATGTTAATCAGCCTGACTTAATCATCTCACAGCGTACATAAAGCAAAACATCAGGTACACTATAAATTAAACAATTTTTTCAATAATTTTTTTCAATGATAAAAATAAGACAGAAAAAGCTGAAGCTGAAGGGAGAAACAGAGGCTGCAGCCTGCAGAGCTTTGATGTCAATATTAAGGGCTTATGTTTTGTCTAAGTGCAGTGGAGAACCCTTGAAAGATGATAAAGAACAAAATTACATGATGCTATTTGCATTTTTAAATAAATCACTATAATTACTGTGGTGGAGAAGAAGTTACACAGAGATAAACATAGAAGGAGAGAGACCAACTAGGAAGCTTTCCCAGTGGTACAGAGGAGACTTGATGATTAAGTTGACTAAAGTAAGAGGGTGGTAAGACATGGGAGAAAAAAAATCAATTGACTCAAACAGTACTTTAAATTGAATATATATTTACTTCAGTGTGATAAGCTGGATGAGGGAGGGGTTAGTTTAAGGGACACTTCCAGGTTTTGACCTATATTTTCTTTCTCATCTATCCCTGTATTTTCTCCTCTATTTTCATTCTCTGATTATCTTTTTTTTATTTTTTATAATAATTGGTGCATTGTAATCATACATCTTTGTTAGGTCCAAGCTGATAAAGGCATACATGCACACATTTTTCATTTAACCCTTCCCCAATTCCCACCCCACTCCTTCGCCCTCCCTCCTTCTCAAGTTCAGTTTAGTGATTGACTCTGATATATTTGTGAAAGTACATCATGTGAATTAGGGTGCCCCCCTCTCCGTCCATCCCCTTCAGTTAAGTCAACTTCTTTGCTTATTTAGGGTTTCTCCTTTTTATTCTCTGATTATCTTTTTTGTTGTTGTTGTTCTCCTAGTATACTATGTAAAGAAGCAAGATAATGGAATCCAGGCTATGCTCTTAAAACTTGCATACTTTAATATGGTACCAGCATTAAAACAGACACATAAACTAATGAAACAGAATAGAAAGCCTAGAAATAAATTCATGTATTTGCAGCCAACTAACTTTCAACAAAGATGCCAAGAATACATAATAGAAAAAGGACAGTCTTTTAAATAAATAATGTTGGAGAAATTGTATACCCACATGCAGAATAATTAAATTGAACCCTTACCTCACACCATAGAGAAAAATAAACTCCATTAAAGATTTAAAGGTATTACCTGAAATTATAAAACTGCTAAAAGAAAACATGGATGAAACACTTCATGGCCATTTTTTTTTCCGGTGTGGCTTCAAAACCACAGATTAGAAAACAGCAAAGTAAAGTTGAATTACATCAAACTAGAATGAGTCTATGCAAAAAAGCAACCAACAGAACAAAGAGGCAACTTAATGAAGTGGGAGAAAATGTTTTCAAACCATACAACTGATAAAAGATTAATATTCAAAATATACAAGGAACTCGATATCAAGAAAACCAGTAATCTAAGTAAAAATTTGAAAAAGATACAAGCAGGCATTTTTTAAGAGAAGATATATAGCTGATCAACAAATATATTAAAAAATGTTTGACTTCAATAATCATCAGAGACATGCAAATTAAAACCACAATAAGATATCATTGCACCCATGTTAAGTGGCTACTGCCAAAAAAAGAAAGATAATAAGTGAATTCAATATCTTTTCATGATAAAATCTGAGTAAATTATGTATAGAAGGATGATACTCCAATATAATATATGCTATATATAACAAACCCATAGTCAACATCATATTGAACGAGGAAAAACTGAAAGCATTTCCTCTAAAATCAGGAACAAGATGAGGATTTCTGCTCTAACCACTCCTATTCAATAGAGTGATTGGAATTTTAGCCAGACAAGAGAAAGAAATAAAAGGGATACAAATAAGAAAAGAGGAAGACAAATTATTCCTATTTTCCGATAATATGTTTCTATACTTATAAACCCCTAAAGAGTCCACTCAAAACTCTAAAATTTGATAAACAAGTTCAGCAAAATAGCAAGATACAAAATCAACAAAAATGAGTATCTTTTCTATCCACCAATAATGAACTCACTGAGAAAGAAATCAGGAAAACAGTCCCATTTACAATAACCTAAACAAATAATAGAATAAAATTCTTTGGAATAAATCTAAGGAGGTAAAAATCCTCTATAGTGAAAATTAGAAAGCATTGAACAAGGAAATTAAAGAAGACATTAGAAGATGGAAAGATCTGTCTTAATCATGGACAAGGAGAATCAATATTGTTAAAAACGGCCATACTACCCAAAGCAATCTACAGATTCAATGTAATACCCATCAAAATACAAATTATATTTCTCACAGAACTAGAAAAAATAATCCTAAAATTTATATGGATGCATAATAGACCCCATATAACCAAAGCAATTCCAAGTAAAAGGAGACATCACAATACCTGATTTCAAAATATCCTACAAAGCCATAGTACAAAAACATAGTATTGGCATAAAAATAGACACTTATACCAATGAAATACAACAGAAGACCCAGAAATAAACCTGCACATCTACAGTCATCTGATTCTGGACAAAGGTGCCAAAAACATACATTGGAGAAAAGACAACCTCTTCAACAAATAATGTTCAACAAATTGGATATCCATGTGGAGAAGACTGAAACCAATCCCTGTCTCTTGCACTGCACAAAATTCAAGTCAAAATAGATCAAAGATTTTAATGTACCACCAGAAACTTCGAAACTACTAGAAGAAAACCTAGGGGAAACACTTCAAGATGTCAGCAGAGGCAGCGATTTTCCCTAATCAGACTCTGAAAGCTTAGGAAATAAGAGCAAGAATTGACAAATGGGATTATATCAAACTTAAAAACTTCTGCTCAACAAAAGAAACAATCGACAGAGTAGCAAAGAGACAATTTACAGAATGGGAGAAAATCTTTCCTAGATATTCATCCGACAAAGAATCAAGATCCAAAATGCATAAAGAACTCAAAAGCTTAAACAAGCAAACTACAATAAATGGGCCGGTCAATAAATAGGAAAAATATCTGCACAGACACTTCTCAGAAAAAGAAGTACAAATGGCCAATAAGTGTAAGAAAATAATTCGACACCTTTAGCCATCAGGGAAATGCAAATCAAAACTTCACTGAGATTTCATCTCACCCTAGTCAAAATGACTATTATCAAAAACTAACAAATGCTGGCGAGGATGTGGGGGAAAAGGAACTCTTATACACTGTTGATGGAGTGTGAATTAATATAACCACTATGAAAAGCAGTACGTAAGTTCCTTAAAAAATTAAAACTAGAATTAACTATATGATCCATCTAGGCCGCTCCAGAGTATATATCCAAAAGAAAAGAAGTCACCACACAAAAGAGTGCACACACACGGCTACTGCGCTATTCACAACAGCCAAGTTATGGAATCAACCTGTGTGCCGTCAAGGGATGAATGGAAGTCAGGTATGGTGGTGCCTATCTGTAATCTCAGGATTTAGGCGGCTGAGACAGGAGAATCGCAGGCTCAAGGCCAGCCTCAGCAACTTAGCAAGATCCTCAGCAATTTCATGAGACCCTATTTCAAAATAAAAAAAACAAAAATGGCTAGTGATGTAACTTAGAGAGAGAATACTTCTGGGTTCAATCCCTGGCACCAAAGCAACACCACCACCAGATAAATGGGTAAAGAAAATATGGCATCTATACACAATGAAGTATAAAGAAGAGTGAAATCACATCATTCGAGGGAAGATGGATGGAACAGGAGGACATCGTGTTCATCGAAACAATCCAGATACAGAAAGACAAGTGGCTCTTGTTTTCTCTCATATGTGGAAATTTATCCGGGAGGAGGACTTCAGGAAGTTAAGGGAGAGGAGAGGGAAGGGGTGACATCAGCAAGAGTGAATATGATAAAAGCACCACATATGCATGCATGGGAATGTCACAGTCAAACTCACTAATTTGCATAATTATTATCCATTAATAATTATTTTTTTTTAAAAAAGAAAGTGAGACTTCCGGGAAGATGGCGATGGAATGAGACACGTCTCAAGAGCTGCTGTGAGCTCGATTCAAATCAGTCGTGGATCCAGCTTTTTGAAAGAAGAAAAAAAGCAACAAAAAGGTGAAAAACGCTGCGAAAACTGGAATACAGCTGAGCAAAACCCGGAAGGCCGACCAGGGAGAGCAAAGAAGCCCGTCTCCGCGGCCCCGGCGCCACGCCGCCAGGCAGAACCCGCCATTGAGCCGGCCCCCGGCGTGGAGTCTGCTAAGAAAGAAATATACAACAACCCTCTGCACCCCACCGGCCAGAGCGGGAGTGAGCGACTCCTGAACCCCTCATCCTAGCCAGGCGGCATTTCGAGGCACCTTCGACAGAGACCGGAACGCGTGGTCACGACCAGCTTAAGCCCGCGCAGGACCATCCCAGCTCACCTCTCCTCACGGAGCCGGAGCAGAGATAACTGCACCCCAGGACTTGGGTCAGGACTGCCGCAGGAACAGCTTCTCGACAGAAGGGGGGAGAAGCAAATCGGCCCAAGGGTGAGTGGGGAAACGGGCAGCTGGCTGGAGTCTGAGGAGCAGACCAGGGCGAACCAGGGAGTCGGCGCGTGCGCAGCAGCAGCAGCCACCATCTTGTCGGCCGCCCACAGCAGCAGAAATCTGCCCAAAAGACCTGCAGAGGCCAAACCAGGTCTGTTCTTACAAACTTGCAGGGATTTTTATCTTGCTACTTGCTAACGTTGCTTGTTTTCTGGGGTTTTTTGCTTTGTTTTGTTCCGTTTTTACTCTGTTTTCACTTTGCATTGCTACAACTTATGTATGTTTGTTCGGAGGATTGGTAGCCTTTCAGCTTTTGCTAGATCCTAGAAGTCAACACCTGAAACCCACCAAAGACACCAATAGAGCAGGCAGAAGAAATTCCAGAGTAATTGCAACTCAGTACAAGATACCATTCACAGAGAGAAAATAAAAATAAGAAACCTACAAATTCAGGGAAAGTGTGCAAGAGCAGCAAAGTCATAAATTTAAGAACAGGGAAACCATGAGAAGGAGAAACACAAAAGAAACAATGAGTCAACATGACCCCACAATCACAGAACTCAATGACACTGATTGGCAGAGCTTACCAGAAGGACAATTCAGATCTTTAATAATAGAAGCAATACAAAACTTCCAGAAAGAATGCAGAGAGAGCTGGAAAGAAATAAAGGAACAAATGAACAAAGAATTTGACACCATGAGCAGGAATCATAGCGAAGCCTTGAGGGAAGTGAAAGAAGTGAAAGAGGAAA
>PVLC010038960.1:0-14474 GCA_004027655.1 Graphiurus murinus
TCTGCCACTGCAGGATTTACGAAAGGCTACAACAGCAGGAACCTTTTCATACTCCAGCAGCATTCTCTATTCTGAGTGTCACACTGCCTCTTAGATGAAGACATCAAAACCACAAACAGAAACAACCAATTCAGCACTTGGGCTCTGCCTACACACACGAAGCAAACTGGGAATTTGAGGCAATTTCCAGAATATGTTTAAAAAAAAAAAACTATGAACAATTTTCACAGTGTTTGGTCAAATCTTTTAGGAAACATCAATTATGTGAACACTTTCTCCTCTGGCTACTTCATTTTACTTTGAATATGCAGAAAAAAAAGATAGCAAATTCTACATTAATTTCTGGTTTTGTATTTTGGGATTTGTGTGCATGTTTGCTTTGTGGTACTGAGGATTGAACTCAGGGGCAATCTACCTCAGCTACACCCCACCCCGATTTTATTTTTTATTTTGAAACAGGGTCTCACTAAGTTGCAGAGGACCTCAAAAGGTTGCTGAGACTGGCTGTGAACCTGAAATCCTCTTTTCTCAGCTTCTCAAATATTGGGATTACAAGTATGCCCCACCACACCCAGATGTATTTTGAGACTTGAAAGCAGGAAACCAAAAAACTTTCTATTGTTCTTATATAGTGGTATTTTTCAGATTTGAGAAACATGCTAAAATAAGAAGAAATATCAAAAAAGTCTACATCACAAAATAATTATTAATAATTTTAAAAATTGTTTCTGTCATTTACTTACCACATAATTTAAGCAAGATTAATTTTTTTTTTGAGGTACTGGGGATTGAACTCAGGGGTGTTCTACCTCCGAGCTATACCCCCAGCCCTATTTTTTATTCTTTATTTTGAAACCGAGTCTCACTAAGTTGCGGAGGACCTCACTAAGTAGCTGAGGCTGGCCGCGAACCCGGATCCTCCGGTCTCAGCCTCCCGAATGCTGGGATTACAAGCGTGCGCCACCACGCCTGGCTAAGCAAGATTAATTTTACATAGTATAAATAGCTACCACTGAACTAGGTATTTTAAACTTTGTGATTTTTTTTTGGATAATTTTAACTAAAAAATAGTATTATGTGTTAAGAGGATAATTATTTATCAACAGTTTTGTTCTATGAGTTTTTAAAATATTTGTTAGAAACTAATAACTAATAATTTGTTAGAATTAGATAACTAAGATTATCTTTCAATTTAAAGGTTCAAATTCATTTGTTGTTATTCTTGCTATTTGTTAAAAATAGCTTTATAATTATTTCTGGATGTTTAGTTTTTAAATTTGTTTACTAAGAAGATTTAGAAAATATTCAATTGGATTCCAAAAATATAATATAAAACTAATATTCTATGAATCAATTTGACTAATATTAAATAATTTGTAAATGCATATTCATTATTATTTGAAAAATAATTTGCTGGCAAATATTTTAATATTCTTGAAAATATATCTTAAGACAAAAAAATCCAGGAAATCTAAGTATAAAAGAGGGCTCATGATAAAGACACTAGGAGAAAGTGTAGAAAAACAAAAAAAAGGATTCCTAATTTGTTTTTTTATTTTACAAAGGCCAGATGGTGTTTTAAAACTCTTGTTCTTTTCTGAGACTCCTCCTTTTGACCACCAGATGTCAGACTTTCACTGCAAATTTAAATTCCGTCATCCAAAGTAGACACCTTGTATTTTATTTTTTTATTTGCTCACTATTCTGAAATAATTTCCTTTTTCCCCCCAATTTCAACACATGACTTAAAAACTTGCCTTTGAATATGAATTCTTAGGCATTGATTTTATCTGTTTCAGGTATCTATTTATAGCATCTATTCACAGTATTCTGGTTTTAAATACACTATTTTGAGTTTAAGATTTGGGATCTCCTTACATTTATACATCCATCCACATCGATAATAGATCTTGTTTAAAAATAAAAATGATATACATATATGCCAAAAATCTGGATAGATTATAAACAAGATGTAGAAAATGTATAATTTAAATTTAAGAATGTCAAAATACAATTTATTTTTTGATTCTAGCAGAATGAAAAGCACATGGAAAAATAATTACTCTTTTTTCACATAAGACCTGTTATATAGGTGCTATTTTCTCACAACTATCTATAATACTTATGCCAAAATTTTTACTTTTTTTATTTGAAAAATAAACATAACTTGATTGAATATAGTTAATTTCATATAACTTCAACTGGAAAAACTAAATATCAAAGTATCATACTTTCTTTTTATTTTGTATGTATAAGACCCAAATGCATAAATACTATTAAAATATAAATTTATCCTCTGAGTTACAGATAAGGTGTAAATATTGAATACATTTAATATAATCTTATTCCATATTTTCAAAGAATCATGCTTTCTATTCCTATGTATGACCCCTGAAATGCATTAACAAAAATATAGCAGAAGAAACAATAAATAAAAATAATTGAAGAACTTTGGTATTACAGTCTTTATGTGTATTAAGATTTTAATATTTACTAGCTTAATTCATATGATTTTATGTGATACAGAACCTAAACAATTTCTAGAAGTAAGTAATTGGAACAGAATAAGCCAGAAAAAGACATATTCTATTGAATTACTCAAAATGCTTTAAAACACACACACACACACACACACACACACACACACATATACACACACTTACCCTATCATAAGCAATAAAGTATGTTAGCAAATTGTTAAGGACTTGTAAACATGCTACTATAGTTTATGTTTCTGACTTGCCATTTACAACAGTAAATTGTTAAGTTACTAAACTAGTTACAGAGACAGTTAACATGAGACAGTTATCAAGGTAAGGGAAAGCCAGGACTGTTGGAATGTGTGTAAAAGGAACTATCTTATTTAAACCAAATCTCCCTATCCTTTTAAAATCAGCCTGCCTCTTGTCAGTGTATCAAAAATAATACAATGACATTGGTCTCTGTCTTCACTTCTATTAAAACTTTACATTCTATTTTTCTTCTCAGTTGAAAAATATCAAATTCCTCAAAACTGCTAAGACTGAAATAGGTAATATTGATTTCTATTATGATAATCCTTTGTTGATTTTTATTAAATAAAAACATAAAGAACTACATTGTTGTTTTTCAGTGTTAATATAGTTATTTCTCACTCAATTAATTAAAAGTGATTTTAGAATCTTTTTCTAAAGACATGGACATATTTGTCAGTGATCTTTCTCTTCACTGCTGCAAGACAGCTTTCTGTTTTTTAAAAGCTCTATTCAATCTAGCTTCTTATAATGAAAATGCACGTATGCCTTAGTAAGTGAATAAAACTTTGCTTTCACTTGAGAGTAGGTACTTCATCCTCATTATTGAGACTATGCTGAAACCTTGAATACTTGTCAAAGATTCGTTTTATAATCCTGAGGTTGGTTTGGCATTTCGTGATTTACGCAGAGGCTCTGCTTACAATAATTGATTCATTCCATACTTTAAAACCCACTGATCTCATTATAGTTATAGGAAGGCATTTTAGCTGCTGCAATTTAGAATTATATCAAAGAAAAAAGAAAGAGGTGCCCTGTACCTCCTTTGGATCTCTGCAACACATGAAAGAATTAGGTCATATCATGTATCAAAATAAAATCCTGTTACTGACCTTTCCAGACTCAAAAGGTTGCCCTGGAAATTTAAGTTAATGAAACATATTTCACTTTGAGCAATATTTGCATAGTCAAGAATGAAAACATTATCATTCCTATCATCTTCATTGTACCTATTTTTTCCATAAATAATTTTACAGTAGTAAAGTGGCCAAAAACAGTCTTTAACTATAAATTCTAACATTTAAGTCAATTTTTACAGAGAAGCTATTAGTTTTAAGAGCCCCAAATTTGGAATATAGCATAGTTTGTGTATTTGCAGCACATTATGGATATGATGGCTGTCTTTAAAAGTATATGTCGTATGGTATAAAGAATTACTTCATAAACTATTCTATGAAAGCAAACAAAAATATACATCTTTAAAACCTATTCATTGTATTTCCTAGTGCACCATATACTTTCCATTTTTGGAGGCTTAGATATAAATGCACAGGTCCTAAAGAACACATGGAGAGTTCCCTTTATATTCAATATTTTGACCATTTGAGAAGATAGAATATAATTGGTGAAAGAAAAACTGGAGTGGCCTTTTTATTTCATAAGTCATTTAAGGGCTATTTAAAAAGAAAGGGGAGTGCCATGCACCTAGTGATGTGCTTTTCATCGAAATTTCACTACTGTTGCAAAGATTTAAAAGCAATAATTATAGTTTATGAGCATTGTAATTTTACCCACAGCAGAAACATGCTTCATAAAGGAAAAGGAATATTTTTTTAAAAAGCATTTTTAAGCACTTATGAAGAGCTACATGAAATAAATAAAACAAAAGTTAGGTGAGCATTCTTAATGGTCCTTCCTTGTGAAATTTACTCATTAAGCTAACATATCATTCCTCTGACTTACCAGCTCTTAGCTATGGGAGGACATTTATCTAGAGGGAAAAAGATACTTTGAGTTTTCCTGTCAACTGTGAATATTCTTGATTTGGCTGATGGGAGCCTTGATCTCCCAATCCTAATATCTTCAAGTGCCAGGAAATCTAATTCATTAACTTTTCCAAACGGTTTTAAAAGTTTCTGCTCATCAGAGACCATTTTGACCTTCTTTATCCATACCACTCTAGAGATCAGTAATGCAGAGGACAATAACTGATACTCATTAGTTAGTAGCTCAAAAGCCCACTCTGTAGGACTATATGCTCTAACAGCAAATTATCTTTGTATAAAAGTATCCATATTTTAAATGAATTGACACACGACACCATATGACAAGTATTCTAAGATGAGTATAATACTATTTTAAATGTTTTGATCCTAAAATTGAAATATAAAATATTTTCTAAAATGTACTCACAGCAAAATGTATTTTCAAATATCCTCATATACTTGTCTTTCTTCTGCTTATATGTTTAAGTCAAATATTAAAGGAAAACAAAAGTGTAATAAATGACCAATTTTCAGTGCAAAGTACAATTGTTTTTCTTCAAGTTACTTCAAACTTACAGGAGAAATTTCTTTAATGGTTTTGCCTGAACAAAAATAAATTAAATTTACATGTGTTCTCTTTTTACTAAATGATCTCTTAGTAATTAGGATATTAATATAGAATGTGTTATAATTAATCCTAAGGAGAGGAATAGATACAGTTATTGAGAATTTTTAGTCATTAACCAAACTATTTAAAATGATTATTTTATTTACAATACATAAAACTTGTTTATAGCTTACATATTATAAAATAATTATTTTTATAAGTTAATGTAATATATAATCATAGAAACAAAAGGAGACTTCTTGTGATTCAAACTTAAAACATACTGGAGGTCTTAGGAGACAGTAAACAAATAATTTAAAGATTTTTAAGGATTAAGACAAATGAAGACTAACTTTCAGGGTTATCCATATTTGTGAGTGGTGGTATTGAATTCTCTAGACAGTGAATTTACATTTTTTAGTTTTACAGATCTGTCTCATGTCTACCAAAGGGAAAGAATGCAAAAGTTAGGAAAAATTTTAAGCTTTTAAAATAAAAATATTAATGTGGATAATTGGTTTTGCTTTCTTTAGCTATCTTCATTGAGGTGAGATAAATTAGTAAATCTGAATGGTTTAAGTTTTTAAAATAAAAGTTTTGAATTATTAAAATTTAATTTTGATTGACAATATTACTGAGAATAAACTATAAAAATCTGTCAATACTTTAAAATTGGATCTATAAAAGGTGATGGTATGAGATAAATTTTCTTTGAAAATTGTTAATTCTCTATTGCTGTCTGTTCCTTTTGACTCCTATTTAGATTTCATTTACTCTTTCTTTTACTGAAATTATAAAATATACATTTTCCTTAAGCAAATATATAATATATTAATCAGATCGACATTTAAAACTATGCTGTTAGATATCCTTAGAAAAATAATAGAATTGGTTTAAAAATAAATCTTGAAAGGTTTGCATTCTGAGAAACTTTCCATTTAATAAAATAATTTATTTATTACATTGTTTATTCTTAGTATATTCTTGAAATAGAAGATATTTATACATGGAGTTTTGTTACTCATAAAAAAAAAAGATTTCCCCCTTTTCAGGAATAACTATACTGAAATCACTCTCCCTTTACTTCTATAATTGTAGTCATTAATAAACATTTGCGTGTCAGTGATACTACCAAGCAGTACCTAAGGTAAATACATACTTAGCAAATTCTGAATCCTGTTCTCAATTTGCACCCTGTTTCTTCTTTCTATTTGGTTATACTTCCTCCACTTCCCTTATTTTCTTCCTATCACACCTTCCTATACCTGTCCACAGAACCACAACACTTACAATTACAAACACTGAGTACAGAAACATTTTCTATAGCCAGTTGATAAGAATATTGATTTATTTTTTTTTTCTTGACACTCTGTTCTTTTTCTGTCCTTGTCACACTTGCTCCTTGTACAGGACTCTTACCTATCTTCTCTCTCAGCTGTTAATTTCAACTCCCCACCCCCATCAAACATTAAACCTCTTGAAGGACTACTCCCAAATCTCATCCTGTAGATGAATATGTTAATTTAAAATACTGGGTTTCTTTGGAGAGTTGGCTTTGTGATTGGGTGTCTTAAAAATCTCTTTGCTTTGGGAACCAAAGTACATAAAATTTTTTCCTTCTTATGTTTTCTTCTTTTCTGACCACCATAATGCCAAAATAAGTTGGGTTTGATTATTTTGGATAAGTTCATGTCACAATAATGCTCTATTTGTAATGCTCATCGCCTGAACATACATTTTAAAGAAAAATAGCATGCAGATAGTAACCCCAAAGATGGTTTAAATTTTTTTCTCATTTGCATAGCAAGATTTAATTTCCATCCCTTAAATATGACGAATTGCTGAGATTTTCTCCAGTTAATGCTTTTAACAGCTCCCAATAAACTTCATTAATCAGGCAAGCCCGAGGCCCAATGTGTAGCCTGCAAGCAGCTAATTTGCTTGATGAGACCCCGACTTTAGTGAATAAACAGGTGTATAATCTGAGGGCTTTATGGCCTTAATTACAGTCTAATCAGTTCAGCGGTTGGCGTGCAGAAGAGAAAGAAAAAAGGGTGGTGGTGATGGGGGCGGCACTCAGAACAACTTTCCTAAAATAGGAGACATACACTCTTGCTTAATTCACTTCTACTGCTGTCTTCAATGTATTCTCCCCGTCTTCTGCCTCTTCTCCCCTTCTCTCGCTTTTTCTTCCTCCACCTTTCCTTTCTGTCCCGGCCTCTTCTCTTCCGCGGTCTTGGCGTTTCCCGCTGAAAGCACCCCGCCTCCCGGTCTCGGGCTCGCACCTCCGCGGATACCGGTTTCCCTCCGGCTCGGGCGGCGGGGTCACTTTGCCCGCTCTCCGCGGCGCCCCTCGGCCCTCCCCGCCTTTCCCGGCCCCTCCTCTCCTCTCCTCGCCCGCCGGCGCCCCCGCCCCCAGCTCCGCTCCGCGCAGCACATCCTCCCTGTCACCCGTGGGCCGCCTGGCAAATCACTTCAAGGGCAGCCGAACTTTGAAGGACAAGACAAAGCTTCGGCATATGGTCCAATCCCCAGATGTTTGTCTTTCTTGCTCCCCGCTCCCGCCTCCCTTCCCGGGCGCGTTGGGGGCCCGCGCTGCTGCCGCTCCCTCCTTCAAGTTGGACGCCCAGCGAGAGAAGTAGCTCGGCTTTCCTTGCCGTCTTTTGTTCCGCCGGCCTCCCTTTCTAGCCGATTAGTTAGGGGATAAGGCGAGATTTCTTTGAGGCCAATGATTTATGTTTAACTCTGCAATTAAAGGAAGTCTCTCTCGGTCAGTTTTAACACAAACTGGGGTGCGGCGGGGGCGGAGAGGCTGGGTACCACGCGGGAGAGGATGCTGCGGGACGACTAGCATCCTCTGGACCGGCAAGGCACCGTCCCAAGACACTCTCGCCCTCGGGGCCCCGCGCCCCCGCGCCCTCTGGGTCCCCGTGCTGCGGAGAACAAGGATCCCCCTCCCAAAGAAGGAGGGAGCGCTCGCTGCAGGTCGGAGGCCGGCGACACCCCCAGCCCTCACTCGGGGGCGCGCCGGCACCTCCAGGCCCTAGCCGCAGAGGAAGCGAGCTTGCTAAGCTCCGCACACCAACTCTTGCTGTTAGTCGGCAGCGAGGGTGACAGAGGGGGTACCCCCAGCTGGGGGGGGGGGCGTGGAGCTTGCACCAGCTTCCAGCCCGGAACGTGCGGGACAGGGTGTGTGTGTGTATATGTGTGTGTGTCGGGGGTGCGACCTGCAGCCCAGCGGGCCAGGACCGACCACCTTGCTGGGCTTCGGCGGGAGCGCCCTACAGGCAGCAGCCTGAGCCCGGCTCCAAGGGCTCAGTGCCCAGCCGCATTTCTCCCCTATTTCGGACCAGCCAGACCTCCCACTTCGTGTTCACGGTTCACTAGATCACCCGTTGCTGACTGCTTTGGTCTAGAGTCACCAAAGCAGTCAGCACATCTGGCCACAACAGCTCTGGGGAGAAGGGACTGTGTTTCATAGATCCAAACTGCCCCGCAGTATACTTTATTCCACCCCCTCAAGCGTCATCCCTTTAGCGGTGGTGGATCCGGGAGCACCCTAATAAAGTCCCCCTCCCTTCTTAATGAGCAGCCTCGGTCTGTACCGAACCACACAACTTTACTGGCCATAGGTCAACGAAAGCGTGGAGAGCGGTGAGGAAGATACTCCGCAGTGCAAACAATGACATAAAAGGAACGTTTGTTTGCGTAGACGTTACCCGGTGAAATCCGATTGTCCTAGAACAAGCTAGTACTCAGAAACCGCAACCGTTTGATTTCTCCTTAATTTTATTTGCCTACTTTGGAGGGAAGGTGGAAGGTAATAATCCTGCCTAGGAAAAATAAAAGGGCACCCGGCTGTCTATTCTCTTCCACAAACATTTTTTTAGAAGTCAGCAAGGGGCAATTGTCCGGTAGGACAGCGAATGATGGTTCACACAAAAATGCAAATCCTAACCCAAAACACTAAGCTTACATATTCAGAGGTTTCTATTATTGCTGCCGGCACCCCCCCAACCCCCCCCACCTTGGTGGGGAAAGTTTTCAAGTATTGAGTGATGGATGTTTTTACTTTTTTTTTAATCTCTTCTCTCAAACATTTTTTAATAGGTAATAATATTATTTTAACAAAAAGTATTTTGTCATTTTAGAAACCCAAACAAATTATATGAAAAACATACAAATTGATATATATTGAAGAAGCACATTGTCAATATTTTACTCTTCACTTGTATACTAGAAAACACAGATAGCACACAGATAGTTCTACACAGAAGGATCAACTCAAATAAAAATATCGACTATCATAAAATAGGCACTTTGTATTTCACCACAACTATTTTCAGTTAGTGGCTGAGTTAGCAGAAAAATTATTTAAAGTATACACAATATAGTTGCAACAGATTATGGAGCTAAATTAAACCATTTATATAACTGGATTATGATATTAAATCAGAGGTTTCAAAAAAAAAAACAGGAAAAACTTTAGAAAAATATATTATTTTTCTCTGCTACCCTAAACTAAGATTATATAGTCTTTGGGGGCAAAAAGTGAGCCTCCACCTTTTGTTCTTTTTCTTTTATGTGATCATAAAGAACCAAACGTCTGTACTGCAATTGGGTGAGTGAGACATCTCCAAAGGAATGGCCCCGCTCAGCATCCTCTACTTATCTAAACTAAATTACAGCTCCATAACATCACATCTTGCTTCACGGGTGCTCTTGCACACCTGAGTGGACTGGGGCATCTTGCTGCCTAATTTCTTTTTTGTGTTATGTCTTGATAATCAAAGTGCGTTAGTATTTCTTTTTCAAAATACAATGGAAATCCCTCCTCCCCTGCCCCCCAAGTTCTGAAAATTCTCAAACCGGCCCTGGAGAAATACAAATGCACAAAGCACAGGCAAAGCAGGCCCTGTGTTCAGCACTCAATCATTCCCTGTCACGGGTGCAGCCACTATGCATTATCCTGCCATGATTGATAGAGTGGGTTTGTGCAGACTGGGGGAGCTGGGGAGGCTCAGATGGGGTCCTGTCATCGGGGGTCCATTTCATACTACCTGTAGGGAAAAAGAAATTCTTTGCAGGGATTGGCTGTTTGGTGAGTTTTAAATTTCAGTTCCTCATATATAAAAGAAAGGTCATATTTTCTAAAAGTTAAGTATAGCTTTAAGCTTTACTTTAAAGTAAACTTCATACTGGGGAAAAATAAAACAGTGAATTGTGACAGGCTTTATTTCATTTAGAGTTGACATGCTGTAGAAGTATGCCCACAACCTAATTTCTCATAATTACATTAAGTACATAGAGATATTTTTTTAAATCTTAGTCTTTAGACAGAAAAAAAAATTGGCTTATATCCTCAAGTGACTTAACAATACAACAAACTAATATTGAACTTGATGTCTACATAAGAAGCCTAAAGAGTGAACTTACACAATTGTGAATCACTTTACTAGACCAATTCTGATATTATATGCAATTTACTAATACACTAAACATAAGGACTATAAGAGAAAACAAAGCAGCAATCTTTATCATTTTAGATTGTTGCTATACTTCATTTTAGCTGGGGACCAAATTTTTGAGTTTGCTTTTGCTGTGATCAGTCAAGATCTTAACTAATTAATGTAAGATCAAAGTTGACAACCATTTCACTAGTGTTATGTAAAACTGTAAAATCCTCTAGGTCCTTCATTTCTTTTTGAAATGGCTAAAGGCAAAATGATTTGCATAAGGAGGTCTCAGATTTTAAAATGTAAAACTTCTTTCATTGGGATTATTAAGTGGCTTTCAATGATGTCCACAGATGTTCAAGCACCCACTGCAATGCTTTTATATTTTTCCTTGTGGTTTTTTTTATATGCAGTCTAATAAATTGTTAAAAATGATAGAACTGGGGTATGAAATGGCTTTTAAAATGTTCCAAATTTTTTACACCAGGACATTATTTTATATCAATATCCCTCCATTTTATAATTGTATCTAACAATACTAAAATGTGTCTGGAAAAATTGCCAACTAAATTGTGTTTTCAAACATCAATTTATGTTTTATGTATATTTTAAACTGACAAATTATACCCAAATACAAGGAGAGTTAAACATTTTAGAAGCAGACTTACATTTATAAGGCATTTTTATTTTTTATTTTCCCCTATTATAGAAACTATCTGGCAAGTACAGCAGTTTAAAAATCTGATGGCTCCAATCAATCATTTTAGGTAAAGGTTTATATAAAGAGCATTTATAAAGACATATTAATGGTAATTTATATTACAATTTTCTCTGTTTTACAAGAATTAGAATGAAAAAGGGCATAAAATCTTAAATGTTTACTAGTAAGCTCTCTTAGTTGAGCATAATGCTAAGTAAATGTATGGATTGCTGTATTTATGAATATATCATACTTCAATATAAACATTATCAATCATTATCCTTAAAAATGTTTGTGCATTAATTTCATTCAGAACAATTAATTTTTAAAAAGCAATGCTTTAAATATCTGGAGGGCTTTTGATTATTTTAGCTGATGAGAAAGTACATGTTGAGATGTTAAAATATAAAGACAACATTAAAATGTGACCTACTGTATTGTAATTAGTGGTAGGCTGAATTAGATTAATAGTTAATTTTGTTCACTTTGTTTTATGTTAACCATCAGGCAAGAATAGTAGTTATATAAAGTGTTCATGTTACAGAATGTTCCTTTAGCATGTCATTTATTATTTTAAGATGAAAAATGTCCTCTATCTTATATAACGCCACTACATTAAGGCTCTTATTCAAGAAGAAATAACTTTGATGTATACATAGAAAAAAACTGCAGTTTTCTTGAAAGCCAGGAAGTTTTGAGTTTGGATTAAATTACATTTGTGACTTACAAATAAAATGGATATGGGTTGAAAAATGATTGTGGTTAAATGCAAGAGGAACTTTGTGAGAGGGTGAAAGAAACTTTGATTGGCATTGGGTGTGAGTATATGTCTGTTCTTTTCATGCTGGGTGTTTATAATCTTTTATAAATATTGATGTAGACCTCAAAATTGACTGAGAGGCAAAATGAGATAACACACAGGGATAAGTTAACCTTTTTTGGTGTGTATGTGTGCATGCGTGCGTGCGTGCATACATGTGTGTATGTGTGTGTGTGTGTGTGTGTATGTGTGTGTATTATGCTAACAAGCACACCCAAAGCTGCCGATGTGACCACTAGGTAACAATGTGACAGGAAAAATGATTTCTTGTCTTTGCAGCTGCTTGCCACAAGACCACCTTCCAAGGAAGAGAAGTGGAGCTTACTCCTAAATGATAGGCGATATTGTTCAACAAATAAAAAGATCTGTATATTTCTTTCATACAGATGTGTGTGCACACACAAATGTGCATTCTTCAAAGAATACCATAATGGCATATTGCTGGGAATGAAGAAGGAAAAACAATATAATATGCAAAGGGGAAGCTTAAAAGTGTTTTTGGTTAGCTTGAATAATGTCACTCCATTTTTTTGTCTGTTTCAGATTCTGTTTCTTGAGAACTGGGGACATTTGTTATCAGATTCAGCACTCCTAAAGCATGTTTTGTTCAAAAGCTAGGAAAATACCTTTATAAATATGTTCCCAAGTTCAATGAGTAAGCCAATGAGACAGCAACCTAAGAAAACTCAACCCTCGTTGAGTTCTCTATTGGAAAGACACAATTCTCATCTTTCTACAGCTCCCATTCCCCTAGTAGATCCCAGTGAGTTCCTTTTTTTGTTTTGTTTAATATCTTACAGCTTTTGATTCTTCCTGGCTTATATGAGTAGCTCCCCATACTGAAAACTATTGTATACAAAACTTGCTAATGAAACTTTTAAACTTTTTGAAGTAGATTATCATAGTTATTTATTAGTAGTATATATAAATTATATATATGCATATATACACATATACATACATATACATATATAGTATTTCTCAAGCAACAGCAGTATAGTTAGTAATATCAAGACTACAGAAAAACTAGGACTCAAGTGCCTGTCAGAGAAAAAGACAATGTATAACCAAATTAGAACACAGGTGCACATTTAACTCAATAAATGAACTCAGAACATTGGTCTTATTATTTTCCTTTTAGCTAAAGAGTTAATTTAGAAAAAATTACTAAAGCTATGATTGTAAATCATGGAGAAAAGTTGGATAAAATAAAAGGCATTTAGGTAGAAACCTGATTTTCTGATTTTATAGTTGCAAACTTCTTGCCTCAGTAATAACCTGGTTTGGCAGAACACTGTTCTTAGGGAATTCTGGCAGAGTGCCGTTCAGAACAGATCTACTAAATATGTGGACAGTGGATCAGGCCCATTAGCAACATCTCATGCCTGGAGCTCCATCCCAGAATTATGGGATCAGATTCCATAATTCCCAGGACTCTGTATTTTAACAAGTTCACAGTTATTTCTCATGCATTAAGAACCAATATCTTAGAGTGTAGCAAGATGTTTCAGTCTTGCTCAGGAAAGTATTTTCCTGAAATAGTTTATATTGTAAATGGGTTTATATCAGAAGAGATTTCTTACACAAGCATTGAAACTGATTTTAAAGCCTTTGAGATTGGCAATCTGTTTAAATTAAGCTTATAGACTATCCAGTTTGCTTAAGTTGAAGTCTTTAAAGCTGAGCCGATGCACAAACATTCTTTATATTTGTTTCAGTTGCATAAAGCTTAAGTGTATTACATAATAGTTACACTTCCATGCCACAGTCTTTTGATTGTTTGATTTTAAAGACTGTACAAGTTGCCTTTAAAGGCTTTGAAGAAGCCACCATTCTTCTTGAGGGTCTGTTTCAAGTCTGCTTTTTTTTTTTTGGTGTGTGTGTGTGTGTGTGTGTGTGTGTGTGTGTGTGTGTGTGTTTATCACTTGCCACCCTGGATCACAAAAGAGCAATAGAAACATTGGAGGAATAAAATAGTTGGGGCAAAAATGACATGTGATAACTTACTTTTGGAAATACTTCAGTGAATCAGTCAAGACTGAGATGCCCATAGAGAACAGATAATGTAACATAGACATTCCTTGAATGGATTAATAGAACTGTGGTAAAGACCTGAGTAGAGAATTTTTTTTTTCAGTACTGGGGATTGAACCCAGGGGCATTCTACCTCTGAGCTACACCTCCAGTCTTATTTTTTATACTTTATTTTGAAGCAGGGTCTCACTAAGTTGTGGAAGGCCTCACTAAGTAGCTGAGGCTGGCCATGAACCAGTATCCCCTGGTCTCAGCCTCCTAAGTACTGGGATTGAAAGTGTGATGCACTGCAATTATACATCATAGTAAGGTTAAATGTGATACAATCATTCATGCACACAGCTAGCTCCTGGTGTTCT
>PVLC010038961.1:0-14484 GCA_004027655.1 Graphiurus murinus
TGTGTGAGTCCTTCCTCTCTCCTGGAGCGGGGGCAGGGGGTTAGCTGTGAAAAGGGTTCCTTGTGGTTCCCGGCCTTTGCTGAGGGTGAGGGGCATGCTGCGGTCAGCCAGGACAGCGATAGCATCAAGGTGTCGGGCGCCTCCATGGGAAGGCTCAGCTACTTGAAAGAGAGTCCCCGAGTCTTCCTGCCACACCTGCGCTCAGACAATCGCCCCACATGCTGGAGGTTACCGAGCGGGATATCCCGTCCCTCCAGCGACCTGCCCCATGCGGATGCTTTGAAGGGTTCAGTTCCACTGGGAATTCACCCATGGTGACCCTGAACAGAATCCTGCAGGTGCAGCCAAAAGACAGGCATGCAAGGGCCCCCAGGACCACCAGGGGGGCGAGGCTGGGTCAGGGGACCACGGCCAGGACAAGCTCTAGCACTGGACCTATAAAACTACTGATGCGGCAGAGGACTCCCCGGCAGACTCAGGGATGCACTGCTCTGGGTCCTGGGGAAGCAGCGGCGGAACCAAACACAGTGATATTATGGGTTAAAAAAACAAAAACAGCAAAAACTTACACACAGTTATATTATGGGTTAAAAAAACCCCTCATACACAGTGATATTATGGGTTTAAAAAAATAGCAAAAACTTACAGTACAGAAACTTGAAAGATTACTAATTTTTAGTTTCCTCTCCTCCTCCTCCTTCTTTTTGGTGGTACTGAGAGTATTTTTTTTTTGTGTGTGGTACTGGGGCATTCTACATCTGAGCTCCACCCCCAGCCCTCTTTAATTTTGAAACAAGAGTCTCCCTAAGTTGTTGAGGTGGCCTCCAAACTGCTATCCTCCTGTCTCAGTCTCCCAAGTACTAGGATTACAGGCATGCATCACCTCACCCAGCTTAATCCTATATACATACATATATGTACACACACACACACACATATTTTTATATTGTTACAGATTGATCCAAACACAGAGATACTCAAAATGCATCTGCTTAAATTTTCACCAAGAACTGCTTTGGGCACCTGTTTTGTACCCATATAACCTTTTTTTTTTTGAGGTACTGGGGATTGAACTCAGGGACATTCTACCTCCGAGCTATACCCCCAGCCCTATTTTTTATTCTTTATTTTGAAACCGAGTCTCACTAAATTGCGGAGTGCCTCACTAGGTAGCTGAGGCTGGCCGCGAACCCAGATCCTCCGGTCTCAGCCTCCCGAATGCTGGGATTACAAGCGTGCGCCACCACGCCCGGCTCCATATAACCTTTTAACATTATAAATATTTTTCATAAAAATATACTTGAAAAGCCCCCCTCCCATTTAAATTTGGGGATTTGTTCTATGACATTTAAAAAAAAAAGTGTGAGATCACTTCTTTGATAGCTCCTGAAAAGAGAATGTCTCTCCTGCTGCTTTAGATTTTTGCTAACCTGCTGCTAACCACTAATAACCATGCTACGAATTTCATGTAGACCCCAGGCTGGAGCCCACCTCTGACTTCCTGTGCTTGGCTAAACCAGCTATTAGCAACCCGTCCCCATCTCCGCCTCTGGTGGACGCTCACCACCGCAGCACATTCAGTTGAAGAGGCAGAAAAATCACTGGAATCAGTTTGGTGTGGCGTTAATGAGAAGGTGAGTCTGATACCCTTCCAGTTTTGACTGCGCTATTATGCAACTGTATTTAAATAAGTTGCCAGGACCTGGGCGTGGTGGTGCACGCTTGTAATCCCAGTACTTGGGGGGCTGAGACCGGAGGATCCGGGTTCGAGGCCAGCCTCAGCTACTTAGTGAGGCCCTCCGCAACTTAATGAGACCCTGTTTCAAAATAAAGAATAAAAAATAGGACTGGGGGTGTAGCTGGGAGGTAGAATGCCCCTGGGTTCAATCCCCAGTACCGCAAAATAAAATAAGTTACCAGGTCATGGATACGTAGCAGGTAGGGGACAGAACTTGGCAATGAAGACTTGGTCTTGCAAAGGCTGGTGGCTCGCTGCACCTGTCATGTTCTAAGGTTGGCTGGTGTCAACACGACTCCCTCCCTGGGGGTCCAGGAGGCTGGCATGCTGGGATGCTCTGAAGCCCAAGACTCTGATCACCAGGAGGAGAGGAAATGGTCTACTCTGTCCTGTTGTAAAACAAGTGATTCCCAGGGACGGTGGCAATGACACAAGCTTGCTTAGGCTGGCCACCTTCACAGGGTGAGACATTCACTTCCGCTCGGACAACCCAGTTTAGGCCAGTTTCCTGGTGTAATCAAGTACAAGGTTTCCACAATCTTTTTTTTTTTTTTTTTTTTTTTTTTGCGGTACTGGGGATTGAACTCAGGGGCATTTTACCTCCGAGCTACATCCCCAGCCCTATTTTTTATTCTTTATTTTGAAACAGGGTCTCACTAAGTTGTGGAGGGCCTCACTAGGTAGCTGAGGCTGGCCTTGAACCCGGATCCTCCGGTCTCAGCCTCCCAAATGCTGGGATTACAAGCATGCACCACCACGCCCGGCAATTTCCACAATCTTAATTCTACCCTGAAATCATTTCCAAAAATGACAAGAAGAGCAAAGTTCAAGAGCAACCTAGTAATTTTGACTGCTTAAGTTTGGGGCAAGTAAGAGGTTTCAAAAGCCACAAGCGCACACACGAGAAGCGTCCTCTGAAAGCCTGCCCTACAGGATTGCAGTCTACGTTGCTGGCTCTCATGACGACCCACAGCATGGTCAGTGAACACACCTGGGGCTGGCAAATGCTGGAAGGGTCTGACATGGCAAGTAATTTTAACTTGCCTGGAAATCGGTCAAGTATCCAACGTGGGTTAACTGTGTCCACCATTCCCCCCCATGAAAACACCACGAATAATATCTTCATCCAAAACCATAGACTAAAGACCATTTCACGTCCTAAGTTCTGTCTAAAGTACAGGCTTTTTAAATGGTTTGTTAATATTAGTTGGATGTGTCTTTGGTATTTTGTCTCTTCCACAAAAGATAAGAAATCAGAGTATAATGTGTAGAATTAACGATGCTATTTCAAAACCTGAGACTGGGGCTGAGGATGGAGTCGAGTGGCAGAGCACATGCCTAGCGTGTTGGAGGCCTTGGGTTCCACCCCCAGCACCACAGAAATAAGCAAATAAATAAAGAATTGGATTACACATACTTCTGGCAATGAGTAATTAGTACTTTAGTGATTAGAACCATTCTTCAGGGCCAGGTGTGGTAGTATGCACCTGTAATCCCAGTACTTGGGAGGCTGAGACAGGAGGATCAGAGGCTCGAGGCTAGCCTCAGCAACTTAGCAAGACCCTGTTCCAAAATAAAATCAATCAATAAAAAGAGGTGGGGTAGCCGGGCATGGTGGCGCACGCTTGTAATCCCAGCATTCGGGAGGCTGAGACTGGAGGATCCGGGTTCGAGGCCAGCCTCAGCTACCTAGTGAGGCACTCCCCAACTTAGTGAGACCCTGTTTCAAAATAATGAATAAAAAATAGGGCTGGGGGTGTAGCTCGGAGGTAGAATGCCCCTGAGTTCAATCCCCAGGACCGCAAGGAAAAAAAAAAAAAGAGGTGGGGGTAGCTTGGAGGTAGAATCCCAGGGTTCAATCCCTGGTACCAAAAAAATTAAATAAAAATTTTATCATTATTTCCACTACTCTCTTGGAATTCCAGCTTTGTCCTTACTCCTCCCCCTACTCCCCAAAAGAAAAAAAAAAAGTGTTTGGAGAACGGGGGTTGAATTGGCTTAGAGTGTAAAGCGTTTTCTTTATCATAGCTAAAATTCTGTCAATACAGTTCCAACCGATTCTATGGCTGATCTTTGGGGAAAATTGCGCTGAAATAAAATGAAAGATAAGATTATGTTCCGAAACATAATAACTGACATTTTTCTCTCTTTCCTTAAGCAAAAGCCTCGGCCCCCCGTGGCCCACGGAAGGGTCAGGAGTGGGTGCAGCAGGCAGAAGCAGGATGGCCATGGCTTTCCATCAAAGAGCGGCTGAGGCTCACCCCTCTCCCCTCCCGCCGCCCTTCATCCCTCGGGATGAGGTTGAAAGCAGCAGGCGGCTGGCTGCCCACCAGGCTTCTGGCTGGCAATGAAGGCTTCCCCCCTGCCCGCCTGCTCCGCACTGCCCTTTCCTGAGAACCGCGGCACCCTCCTCTCCTCAGGCCTGCAGAAGGCTTCAGGGCTCTCTCATTTTCTCTTGTGTTCCTCTCCTCTTTGTCCCCATCCATACCTCTGTGTGGCCCTCCGACACAGCCCTCCTGCTCATCTTTGGGGTCCTAGCAATCACATGCCAACTTGCCCGGAGTCTTGGCTAGGGAAGGGGCTTTCCCAGGAAGTCTGGGCGTGAGCCTGGGAAAAGCTTCCCATTCCAGGTTCACCCAGGCCAGACACTGTCTTCCACATTCTTCAACTCAAGCAGACAGGCAACCTGCAAACATGGCACTCGCCAATTCTCCTAGCGAAGGGCTCCAGGGGGAGCTTCAATGCTATTTCTAGTGATTCCCCTTTCTTGGCTACAGGAAAGGAAGATATAAGTATATTTTCGTCCATGAAATTCAAGTGAGCTTTTTTCTTTTCTTTTTTGGTGCAGTACTGGGGATGGAACTCACGGGTATTCTATCTCTGAGCTATACCCTCAGCCTTATTTTTTTTATTCTTTATTTTGAAACAGGGTCTCACTAAGTTGCTAAGGGCCTCACAAAGTAACTGAGGCTGGCCGCAAACCAGGATCCTCCAGTCTCAGCCTCCCAGGTACTGGGATTACAAGCATGCACCACCACACCCGGCTCTTCAAGTGAGTTTTCTAATTCTAGCAATGGGGATACTTTTTCTTGGGTGAGGATGTCTCTATCAGCCAGGCGGGAGGATCGCAGGTTTGCAGCCAGCCTCAGCTACTTAAGCTACTTAGTGAGACCCTCCACAACTTAATGAGACCTTGTTTCAAAATAAAGAATAAAATATAGGCTGGAGGTATAGCTCGGAGGTAGAATGCCCCTGGGTTCAATCCCCAGTACTGCAAAAAAAAAAAAAAAAAAAAAAAAAAAAAGATGTCTCTAATTGTCTCTAGCAGAACTTCTTATCATTTGGAACAAACCAAGACTGTAGTCCTCACGCCAGGGCTGTCTGAGGGACAAGGGCATGGGGCAGGTGCTGGGGTTGGGGAGATGCACGTGGGCTTAGTGTAGCCCAGCTCGGCCGGGGTGTGGGTGCAGCTGGAGGGACCAACTGCGCTTTGCACGTATTTTACGAGGACCAGTGGCCAGTGGAAAAAGCACAGCGCCCACAGGCTGAGTGTGTAACGTGGATGCGTAAATGGGACCCACTGAGCATGCGTAAACGGGACGCACTGCGCATGCGCACAGCGGCCAACCCACACAGCCCAGGGCACTCAGGGAATTCGGGCCTGTCTGTCTGACCAGGAAGAAGGAGAAGAAGACGTGGAGGTCATCTGGAAGAACGGGCCGAGACGGGGCACAACTACCAACTGCACAGTCCTGGCGGCAGAGCCGGGAAACGCTACCACCCTCTTTTGATGTGTTAGAGCTACACTTCTGAAGAGATTCCACTTTAATACGTGCTTCCAAGGAGTAACAGTCATCAGCGACATTCTGGAGAAACGTAGGGGCCTGCCTATGCTAGACAGCACAGCTTGCATGCCAAGGGAGAAGGGGCCAGGGCGGACTCAGGCCTTGCTCCTCATCACCGACGTGAGAACGACAACGTGCTCCATCTTGTGGAGCTGTAGGTTGGATCCACCCTGCTGTGGGCCTGTCACATTCCCAAGTAACTCCACTGAGAATTCTTTTTTTTTTTTTTTGCGGTACTGGGGATTGAACTCAGGGGCATTCTACCTCCGAGCTATACTCCCAGCCCTATTTTTTATTCTTTATTTTGAAACCGAGTCTCACTAAGTTGCGGAGTGCCTCACTAGGTAGCTGAGGCTGGCCGAGAACCCGGAACCTCCGGTCTTAGCCTTCCAAATGCTGGGATTACAAGCATGGGCCACCACGCCTGGCCCTATTTTTTATTCTTTATTTTGAAACAGGGTTTCACTAAGTTGCAGAGGGCCTCACTAGATAGCCGAGGCTGGCCGAGAACCCGGATCCTCTGGTCTCAGCCTCCCAAATGCTGGGATTACAAGCGTGCGCCACCACGCCCAGCCCCAAGTAACTCCACTGAAGTCAGGAGGAGCGCCGGCTGCACGGTGCACCGGGCAGCTCTGCAGAGCGGTGCTGAGATGCCTCCTGCAGGTGGACCCAGGCGCCTGGCCTCTGCTGTGAGGGTCTCCGCGGCCCCACCTTCCTGTCCGTGTCTCAGAGGCTGCTGCTGGCCTCCTCTGCTAGCCAAGTTCACTGTCCATCATCAGTGCCCTTGCTCCTTGGCGAAATTAAAGTTTTAATGTGAAATTCTCAAATGTTCACCTCCTCATCTGTGTTCTAACTACAAAGTTCATATTGGAAAGCAGCCTTATTTTGAACCTTCTGGGTGAATGTGTGCTCATGGCTGAAAGCGAACAACACGGCAGGTCCAGCCTCCTGGGGCTCCGCTGCCTCTGCATTTGCCCATGCTCGGCCAGACACCTGCACCAGGTGGGCACTTGGGCAGCCCAGCGGCCCACAGTGCAACCCTCAAAAGCTCTGGACCGCACTCCTGGACCTGGTCAGCCAGGAGACCTTAGGAAAGCAATTCAAAATTCTCTAGGACTCCGTTCTCTCACTTAAAAATGAAGGCACTGCTGGGTGCAGCGACACACACCTGTAATCCCAGGACATACTTGGGAGGCTGAAACAGGAGGGTCGCAGGTTTGAGGACAGACTCAGCAACCTATTAAGACCCTGTTTCAAAATAAAAAGAAGATAACTACTAATTCATAGATCTGTAGTGTCGAGTTAAAAGGTAACACATACAGCATTTGATCTAGGGCTTAGCACACGGAAGGCAATCAGTAACTTCCAGCGGTTCGTATCAACGTATGACACCTGGGAAATTTGCGGGGTTGATGTCGACTGGGCCCCTCCTGATGTAGACACTGTACTCGGCCTCCTTGAGAACGCAGAGGCAAACAAGGCAGATCCCACCAGTGGGGGAGATGGCAGGTAATAAAATAACTAAGTAAATCACCGTGGCTACCAGAAGGTGCTAAGCAGTACAGAGAAAGCCAAGCAGCAAGGGGAGGAGGCAAGTTTCTCTACTTATTTACTTTGCAGCGCTGGGGATGAGGCCAGGGCCTTGCGCATGCCCGGTAGTCATTCTATTACTGAGATACATTCCCAGCCCCAGGGGCAGGTTTAAGGAGGGGGTGGGAAGCGCTTTGTTGGGAAGGGGCTTGGGAACCACGTGTGTACAAGGAGAGTGTTAGCGACTTGGATCTTAAATGTTCCCCAAAGGATCACATGCTAGGAGCTTGATCACCAGGCTGTGGTGAGAGGTGGTGGACCCTTAGGAGGTTGGGCCTAACTAGGGGTTCCTAGAAGGTCCGGGACACTGGGACCCTGGCCACTTCCTGTCTCCCTTTTGCTTCCTGGATGCCATGAGGTGAGCGGCTTCCTTTTTAGGGCGCACTGCCTGGCCCCAGGCTCCAGAGACTGGAGACTGAAATCTCTTAAGACCGGGAGCCCAACTAAGCCTTTTGTTCTCAGAAGTTGATTTTCTCGGAGATGGAAAGTCGACATAGATTCCCAAGCACAGCACCTGGAAAGGCCCTGGGGCGAGAGCTCCTGGCTGACCTGTTGGCGTGGGAGTGGCAGTGGTGCAGGGCGTTGGAAGCCAGGTTGCAGGACCTGGACACCGCCGGTCGGACGTGGACCCATTTCCAAGAGATTCTGCAGGAAGCAACTTT
The DNA here is from genome assembly GCA_004027655.1 of Graphiurus murinus. NCBI lineage: Eukaryota > Metazoa > Chordata > Mammalia > Rodentia > Gliridae > Graphiurus > Graphiurus murinus. The sequence continues at coordinate 7,836 of PVLC010038961.1, forward strand.
CTGATGGCTACGTAGTATCCCCTTAGAGAGGTTTTCAAATCCCTTCCTGCTGGTCATTTAGGTTGTTTCCAGTCTCTGAACTGTTTTCTGATAGTGTGGATATTTTACATATATGTAATTATGTTAGGAAATGTGTACTGTGGAAATTTAACATATGTGTGTAGTTATTTTCTTTTAAGTAACAGTAAATAAGTATGTAGGGATAATATTCTACCAGGTGGAAAATTTAATGGACTATACATAAGGGGAAAAAAGCCTGTTATGATATAGTCTGATATTTGGAAAAAAAAAATAACAACACACAAATGGGTAGATATATAGCCCCCAAACTAACAGCTCTGTGTAAGACTGAGGATTTTTTTTTTTAAGGCTTATCTGCACTGGGCGTGGTGGCGCAATACCTGGGCAACTGAGACCTGAGGAGCCAGGTTCTCAGCCAGCTTCAGCTACTTAGTGAGGCTCTCTCCAACTCTTCTTTATCTTTCAAGATAAAGAATAAAATAGGGCTAGGGGTGTAGCTCAGAAGTAGAATGCCCCTGAGTTTAATCCCCAGTACTGCAAAAAAAAAAAAAAAAAAAAGCTTATCTGCAGTTTTTATTTTTCTAAAATGTAATGTTTTAATATTGAAGGAAAATGCAAAGATTATAATAAATTAACAAAGAGAAATAGCAGTCAACCCCCTTGCAAGAAGGAAGAGGAAGGCTCTCTGGGAAGGCAAGGGTGTGTGCAGTGAATACTGGGCCCTGGCCACAGAAGTCACCCCCGCTTACTGAGAGGACCAACAGCCAGTATGTGTAGTACCCACGTCCCCCCAAACAGCAGAATTTTAAAAAAAGGAACTCTTAGAAATGATTAATACATTTTAAAGGAAAACTGGTTAAAAGGATAAATCGTTTCTTGTAAAAAAAAAAAATTGTGCAGGAACCTAGCCTGGCATGACCTGATTGCCGACACTGGTTTAGAATACTACCAGTGTCTTCTGGAAGCAAAGTGTCAGCATCCAAGCTGATGCCGGTCTAGTTATAACCCAAACCTTGACTGCTTCAGATAGTAGCGGATGGTGATAATTTTTCCAGAATGTGTGGCCCAAATGGATGCCGCAGCCTTACAAATCTCATCTGGGGGCCTGACCCGCCTGTCTCGCTGTGGCTGCCACAGCCTCCTGATTGATGGGGGCCTGACGTGCCCCCAGACTTCAATTCCCCCTGTGCTGCCACTATAAAGGCGCTGTGCACAGAGACGCTGCAGTGGTGCGTCTGGACCCACTTCCAGGGTGTTTGGATGTTATAAGACAGACACAGCCAGCCAGAGAGAGGACTTCGGAGGTGTGACTTAGATACATACTGCAGATACATATTTCACTTTGTGCATTAATGTAGAGCTTGCTATAAATAAACAAAGGGTCAACAGCTGGCTTAAAGTCAAGTTTCCAGTTCTAAGAAATTAGGGTTCAAATTCTGGAGCACATGAAGCCATTCGGTTTCCTAATTCTGTTGTGTATGGGAATTATTCCTAGAGTGGTATGCTTATCTCGGTTATAACTGCAGAGTCCTGAGAAGGACTGTTTATTTACAAACACTATGAAACACAGAGTGTCCACATAAAAAGAAGTGGTGCGCCTGTTAGCTTCACAGTCGCCCCAGGCAGCAGCTTGGACACTTGTGCTGGGCTCCTGAACTGTAACCAGGTGAGAAGAACAGGTGTGAGGTTTCTCCCATGTGCTCACCGCTAACACTAAGCCCCGCCCCAATTCCGTATTTTAAATCTAAGTATAATTGCTTTCCGGCAAATAAGTACACGTTTTAAAGAGACTGAAATAAACACGGAAACGCTTCCCTGCAAATGTAATAAGATTTTAAAAATCCCACTGCAGAAATAATGTAGCAATTAAAACAGCATTTATAACCAAATATGTTTAAAAATGCTTCTTCACATCAAAGGGTAAAACTTTAAGTCATTTAAAATAACCATCTGCCTCTGTGTGATATAAAATTTTTAGTATCATTGTGTAATTAATATTAATATCACTTTCTGTTAATAATCTTATCTGTCAGATAATAAAGATGTAACATAAGATACTTTCACCGAAAGAAGTTTAAGGATGCAAAACCAAACACACAAAATGTGCAGTGAGTTTGAGGCTCACCCGGAGCAGTCAGACCTGTCATTCTGTCTGTCTGTCTTTTCTGTCTGTCTGTCAGTCCGTTTGTCCATCTGTCTGTCTGTCCCATCTAACTGTCCTTCTGTCTGTCTTCCCTGTAGGTCTGTCCCATCCATCTGTCTATCCATCTGTCCTGTCTGTCTCATCTGTCTATCCTGTCTGTCCATCCTGTCCATCTGTCCTTCCGTCCTTCCCATCCTTACCACGATGACTTCTTTTCTCACTACTCCTCCCCAGTGCCTACTTCCATTCCTTTCTTGCTTTTTGGTACCTGAATTTTTTTAAAAGCTCAGTTCTTTTTCCTATTGCATATATTTATCAATTCCAAGAGAGAAAGTAATAAAAAAATTGAAAAACAGTTGGCCAGCTTTATGGTAATAATTAAAGACACTAGGGAGATGATATGACTGAACTTTTTCAAGCAACTGGTTTCCAAGGATGAGGATCTTAGCAAACCACAGAAATACAAAGTGAATATTTTCCTGGCCTATGAGTGATAACAAACAATGAGAGGAAGTCTTGCATTGTATAAAGATGCACAATATTATAAAATCAGATGTCTTAAAGCTGCAAACACAAAGGATCGCTGATATTCATCTTTTTTCTTTTCTTTTCCTTTATTTTCTTTTCTGGTACTGGGGATTGAACCCAGGGTCATTCACCTCTGAGTGAAGCCCCCAGCCCTTTCAATTTTTTACTCTGAAACACGGTCTCACCAAATTGCTGAGGGTCTTGCAAAGTTGCTGAGGCTAGCTTCGAACCTTCAATCCTCCTGGCTCAGTCTCCCAAGTACTGGGATGAAAATTTTCTTCCACTTGCAGAAACAGCATGTATATTTGATGCATCTTTTTATATTACTCTATTTGTAATTTGATGCTGAGGTAGTAAATGATTTTTTAAAACATTTATTACAAAACTGCAAGCACTGCCTCGCACAGGGCCTGGTAGTCAATGACGGGTTTGATTTTCTCAGAGCAATATCAACCTAAGACAGGGCTCGTTGAATGACTCATCGAGACCCCATGATGGGTAAGATTAAGCACCTGGTAGGAAACGACCTAAGACAGGCACAGTTCTTCATGCATTTTAAAATAAAAATGGGGGAGTTGTGGGAGCCCAGCTGGGCCCCTTCCCCCCTGGCAGTTGCTAGCTGCATATATGAGTAATTATACTGACCCTTCTGCTATGGCTACACTGGCGTCTCGAAGTCTGGAGATTGTTCCTAGGATTCGTAGATGAAAGACCCTCCTACTTCTTAGAAAGTAAATATATGACTCTAAAGGTTTATGGCTTTATGACTCTAGAAAGTTTGCTTGACCAGGCTATCTTAGGAATGTGGGCTATATGTGGAAAATGAAGAAGTGGTGCTATTTGTGTTCTGACAATGATTGATATGTCATAAATGTATACGCAACCCTGTTGTACTCAAGAAATGTATAAAAAATCCGTGCTGAATAAAAAAAAAAAATAAAACATTTATTACAGTTGAAAATGTAGGGAGAAAAAAGTTAAATAGTTTTGCAAAAATGTATGCTTTGGCATTTTAGGAAGTTTCAAAAACATAAAATAGTGCACACTGTTGCTAGGCCAATGAGAAATAACTTGATAAAAATGGGGACATGTACCTTCGGGCCTCCTGGACCTGAGTGGGGAAGTGACACAGACTCAGAGGATCTTTCCAAACCCCACTCCTCTTGACCTGAACACGTGATGGTGGTCTACTGCTGCAGACTCACGAGCAAACCTTTGAAGGCCGTCTCCCTCTTCCTGCTCCTGCCCGTCTCCAGCTATTTGCTCCGTGTTCACTCGCCCGCTCCACAGATGCCCCGGGCAGGTCCCAGCCGCTGTGCACCCTCCCCTTGGTGTAGACACTACGTGCCTTCATTCTACTGAGTTCTTAGCAGCACTGAAAGCCAAGTGATGTCTTTTGGGGATCCACTTCCACATCAACCCCAGGCCCCGCTGCACCCTGTTGGCTACAGCCAGCCTTCCCTTGGCATCTGCAGGAGGTGGGTTCCAGGACCGCCTTGGGTACCCAAAGCCACAGAAGTTCAAGTCCTGTATATAAATTGGCACAGTACCTGCGTTTAACCTACCAATCCTCCCATAACCTTTAGATCCTGCCTAGATTCCTTATGATACCTAATGCAAGGGATACCCATGCTCTGTACGTACTTGCTATGGTGTATTGTGTGGGGAATAATGACAGAAAAAAAAAAGGCTGAATAATGTTCACTGCGGATGTTAATTTTTTCTCAAATATTGGTTATCCGTGGTTTGTTGAAATCACAGGTGCAAAATACCAACACGGAGAGCCGATGCAAACCCCACCCATAAAGAGCCAGTTGCCTCTGTTGGATGAATGAATGGATGAGTTACTGTTTTAGCCTCGGCTGTAAACAGGCTTAGCCATCCCCATGCTCAAGTCAGATGCGCCAGGGTCAGCGCGTGTGTCCGGGGTGCCCCTTGTCCTCAGTTGACTTCACCCCACGCGACAATGTGCACTACGGTTTGTTTACTTATTGGTTATCTGTCTCTCTCCTTTCAGTCCTGGCTTAGGAACTCTGGCTCCTGCCGCACTCCCAGGACCAGAGCAATATGCAGCACACAGTAGGTGGTTAATAAACATTTGAATCAATGTCCTTATGTGCAAACTTCTGCAAAATTCCCCAATTAATGTGGCTTTGATTTTACTTACGACTCAGAAATGGATTAAGATAATCTAAGGCAGGAAAATCTTTTTTTTTTTTTGTGGTACTAAAGATAGACTTCAGGGGCATTCTACCTCTGAGCTACACCCTCAGTCCTATTTTTTATTCTTTATTTTGAAACAGAGTCTCACTAACACTAAGTTGCGGAGTGCCTCACTAAGTAGCTGAGGCTGGCCGCCAACCCAGATCCTCCTGTCTCAGCCTCCCAAGTACTGGGATGACAAGCGTGCACCACCACGCCTGGCTGGAAAATCGGTTTTAACTCTACTACTAATTTAAAAAATTTGTTGCTGTGATCCACTGAGAATATTTTCTCCCGGAAAGTATCCACTGTGACCAATATGTTTTGTTCTGCATAAGGGGCACCTGCTCTGCTGAGAAATAAGTTTCTAAAACAAGACTCAAAGCATGAAGATCAAGATACTTTCTGATCTAAAAAAATCCAATGAATCACATCGCACGACGCGGCAGGGGCCCTGGAGCTCACGCTGTGAGTCCAGCAGGCTGTCGCCCTATCATGTCCCCGCGGCCTGTCCCTATACTCCGGTGACTCCCCACGTGTGCTCAATCACTAACTCAACAGGTACTGAGCAGCCACCCTGTGACAACGCGCTCTTCGGAAGTACAGCAAGCGGGAGGCTTGAGAACGCTCCTTAGGGGTTGCCCGCACCTCTCCTTCCGTCATTCTGCACGACGGGTTCGGACCCTTCATGACATCTGGGTCCCTGCTCTGGATACAGCCCCATTTGCTCCTGTCTTTCCCTAAATGTGTCCCCACACAGAACGCAGCAGGCCCACGTGGCTCGGCCAGAGCAGCATGGTGAGGTGGCCAGAGGTTCTCCCAGTCCCTTGGTACACACCAGCCTCCGAGATATTTCTGCAGCCAAGGTGCGGTATGCCAATTCTATTATTTGTAGGCCTGGCTTGTTGAAAGTGAATTCAGGCTTTATCTGAGTTTTAACCCACTTTGTGGTTTTTTGTTTTTTGTTTTTTTGCGGTACTGGGGATTGAACTCGGGCATTCTACTTTTGAGCTACACCCCCAGCCCTATTTTTTATTCTTTATTTTGAAACAGGGTCTCACTAAGTTGCAGAGGGCCTCACTAGGTAGCTGAGGCTGGCCGCGAACCCGGATCCTCTGGTCTCAGTCTCCCAAATGCCTGCACCACCACGCCTGGCCCACTTTGTGGTTTCTATGTCTGGTGATTAGATGGTGATTCACGGCATCCCAGTGTCTGAGGACCTTACCCTCCCTGACCCTGCACAGACAGTGGCTGGCGGGCTGAGCGCCCAGGCCATCCTGTCCTTCCTGCAGGGCTTTCCTGAGACCGCTGAGCAGGGGGCTAAGAGAACAGCTCAGTGACCACCCGGACTCGGCCCCTCCGAATCCAGCTGCACCACCACCCGCTGCATTAAGCCAACTGTTCTGCCTCCATTTCTTTCTCTCAGATGAGGGTCACAGGGTTCTCCTCTCGGGGGTCCCCATGCCTGGGAAGGTCACAGTGAGTGTTCCATCAACGTCACGCCATGTCATGTCCTATAGTGGCGGCAGGACTGCTGCGGTGCTTGGGATACCCCCACACCGCCTGCCTTCTACCAGGGCGGGTGGTCTGCGCAGCTCTGTTGAGGGCAAGCTGCGTCAAGGCACTGACTATCTCCAAGAGGAAGCTGGCTTCCATCCTTGGGAAGGATCCCTTTTAAATTCATGATGGGAGAGGGCAAGGGCAGCTGGACAAGGTCACAGAACCGCAGCCTGCAAGGTCCAGGTTTCTCTACCT
>PVLC010038962.1:0-14483 GCA_004027655.1 Graphiurus murinus
CCTTATTATCTTTATTGAAGAAGTATTCAAATAACTAAAAAGAAAAAATAAGTCAAAGTTTCCATTTTAATGTTTCTAACCAGGAGTGGGGGAAGGAGCTTATTTTCTGCTCCTCTTCCCTTATTCTAGGTACCAACTGATTCTTAATCTAAAAAGGCACATTGGCTTCTGGGCTCCGGTTATCTTTAGGGCACTGGAGAGAGGAGCAGATGGTTTATTAGATCTAGAAATTCCCAGGAGTTTATCTCCATTACTCAACAGATCATTAATCTGGAGTTTCAAAACCAGGACTGAACACTAAGCCATGTTTGCCCTCAGAGATTGGTAATGATTAGAGTTTCTCACCATCCATAAACTTAAAAAATGGAAGTCTAAGAAGGAAAGGCTATCTCTCACTATGTCAAAGAACTCCAACAATAGATTATGTGTAGAACGATGGCATGGGTATTCTCCTAAGGCCAAAGGAAACCTCTCTTGACTGGGCCTGTTTTCCTAGATTCTGGGTAAGGCTTAGGATTCCAGCTGGACAGTGTTTCAGGATAGCCCAGTGTTGGTCAGATGGAATTTCAGTGATCTTCTTTGCAACTTCATTTTTCAGAACTCTGGAATAATTCTAAAACCATTGGACAACTCTGATACAAGACACTGGAGATATAACATAAAGCATACTGCATGGTTTATAAGTATGTGGTTGAATTCAGGGAAATTATAAGAAGCCAGAGATGAAGAGGGTGCTGCAAGTGGAGCTGTAAGCCAAAATAGGAGCCTATTTCAGGAATGAAAAGGCTTAAGTATTAATGGGCATGCTGGTGGTGGGTAACAAGGCCTTGACTTATACCAAGTAGTGAGTGGGAGACCCCATATAAATTCAGGTACCTTGAAAACATATACCCTAGGAAAAGATACAATAGAAAAAAATCATCTCACCAACAAAGAGAAATAATAAAACTAGTTTATTTTGACATGGGTTCCAGGTGGAAATCCTTTTTAAGTTTTCCTGTCTGAAACCAGGTATGGTGACACACACCTGTAATCCCAATACTTGGGAGGCTGAAACAGAAGGATTTTGGTTCAAGGACAACCTCAGCAACTTAGCGAGACTCACAGCAACATAGTGAGATCCTGTTTCAAAAAAACAAAAACAGGGCTGGGGTACAGTTCATACAAAATCCTCCACAGTGTAATTGACTCTCTCTCTCTGTCTCTCTCTCTCTCTCTGTCTCTGTCTCTCTCTCTCTCTGTAATTGAGACTCTCTCCAACAGCTCCTTTTGTTGCTATTCTAAAATGAGGCAGAGACAATTTCTCTGTTATGGAGAGATACTTGAATTCACATGGTTCCAACCAACTCTTTATGTTGGTCCCTGTCATAATACTTTGAAAAAGAGTAGTCCTAATTATATAGAGCAGGATATAAGGTGTTCCAATAGATAAGAACACTTGTAACATTCAGGAACCATATGCCCACCTTTGAGTCAGCACAACTGAATGCTTAAGATGAACAAAGCTTCAAAACCCACAGCAAAATAAAACCAGTTCAAATTTTCCCAGAATTTATTTATTCATACCACACAAATTTTCCATGCAGCACTCCTGAAATTCCTGACCTTACTATGGGCTTCTATAATCTCTCTTCTTATCTTCCCCTACCCTGCATGCTGACCTGTGATCTCAGCTCCAAACTAGATAGTTCCTTCATCATTACTTACCCTGTTAAGTAGTTCATCCTTCCCAAGTCCATGAAGCTGTCTCCTTAAATCCCCTTCCTTATATGTTTCTAGCCAAGAGATGGCCAAAAGAGGAATTTGCATGGGATTTGGGAGGCAGAATTGAAGCAACAGTTAGTGGCTGAAGGTCATCAAGGTCAGATGCAGTAACTGAAAGATGCTGAAGTGCCAGTGAGATCCACCCTATCCTCACTCTGCATCCAGCTCTTCTTCCTGACTGTTGATCCTACTGACCACAGATAGCCCCAGTTCAGCCCCCAATACTGACAGGCAGACCTATGAGGCACAGCTGCCCACAAGCATACTTGGTGTTAATGGTCAGATATAAAACGTCCCCTGAAGAGCTCAAGGTTGATATAGTTAAGCCATAAGAGTTGTAACCTCATCAGTGGACTTATTATAATGGGTGGTAACCTACGCCAGTGGAGGGTGGCTAGGGAAGGTAAGTCCCTAGGGGTGTGGCCTTAGGGATTGTGCTTTGTCTTTGAATCCCCTTGCTCTCCCTTTCTGCTTCCAGCCTCTATGATGTGAGGCCAGAGCCTTGTGTTCTCTCTCTCTCTCCACTCCCCGCCACCATACCCTGAGCTTCAGACTCTGCCCTCATGTGTTCTGCTGAACACAGAATCTCCAAACAACTGTGAGCCAATAAATATTTCTTCCTCTACGTTGTGTGGTCAGACACTTTGGATGATAGCGGTGAGAATGTTGGCCAAGATGCTTGGCCTCTGGTAGACTGCATGTTGACTCTGGTTCTGCAGCTTCCTTTCGGGACCTCGGGCTCTCCAGCTCCTGTCAAGGTATTCATATATTGATTCCCAGTCAGGCAAAAAATAGTAGCCCTGTTTCTTCGATTCACTTGTTATCTAGTTCCTAAGTGAAGCCTGTAATATAGAGTTAATAAATATTTGACATATTAAAATTCAGCTGAGGTATCTTTTTTCCTGGATTATGGAGTGATATGAAAGCAGGCAGAAAAGATGGAATGGGGGAGTACTGAATGATATAGTCTATAAAGCTCCTTATTAGCTCATTTTACTGGCTCCAAACATCATCTTCTCATTGTGCTGCTTCTGTCCTGTCCCTCGTATCATTTACTGCTCAGATTCACAGACTTCAGATGTGGCAATCTGCCAAGCAAGTCTCACTCTCCCTGTTTCTTTCTAACTCCCTCCCAGCCCCATTTATGTGCTTTGCTTTCTTTTTTCTCCCTTGCACTGGGCCAGCAGGAATGACACCATTCTCACACACTGGAGTGGAACTCTGAAAAGAACTGTTTCAGAGTTGTTGCTTTAAAGACTCCTTGCTGGTATCGCCCAGCAGTGTATCAGCTAGAAAAAAAATGGGTAACCTGCATCTTGGCACACATTTCTTACTCAGCGAGTACACCCCAGCAATTCCCATTTGGATTTTTTTTTACACAACAATTTTGTGGCATTTCCATTTATTACACATTTAATTGCCTTTTAATTGGTGCAGCTGTTTCCAGCATGTTTGAGGCATATTGGAACTATCTTCTTTAGAACCCATTTCAGACTCTCTTCCTGCCCTGGATTGCATTATTGTCAGTCAAAACTTTGTGGTTGGGCCTCCCAAGTTTAATCAAAGACTTACTATCTAGAATAAAATCGTCTTATATTATAATTTCTATAAGCGATAGAGGAGAAACAGTAATGAAAATGAGAAGTAATCTCAGGAACTAAAACTGTTACTGTAGAGCACCAAGTGCAGTCTGACATGTAAATAATTGCCAGTGGGTGTTGGAGTCCCGCAGCTGGAATTTAGGTTCTAAATTCCTTATTTTCAGGCCCTATGTCTGAGGCAAGTAGTTTACCTTTCTGGACCAATGAGATTGAGCTGTAAAGTCATATCTGAATTTAATATCCTAACAGTGTGACTCTAACTTCCAAAAGACCCTTATGCCTTGTATTATATACTTGAAACATTTTAACAAAATAGCATGGCTTTTAAATTCTGTGTTTGGATTATTCTTACATTTGGCACAACTAGACCCTAAATGCCTATTTATTTACTTATTTACTTATGCATGATACAAGAGAGTGACAGGACAGGTTTAGGGGATTTTAGCTGACAGTCTCTGAACCTTTCTTTCCATACCTGTGACCCTAGACTGCTAATATCTATCTGATAGGGATGTTATAAGTGTAAAAATAAAAATAATGATCACAGGAGCTCTTTACAAACTGAAAGATGCTGTATAAATACAAGCAATTATTATTTTAGTAATGAATATATCCCATGGTGAAAAACATCTAAGCAGATTACAGCAAAACCTCAGGTGCTCCAGGATTGCTTGGGGCCACTTTTTTTGTTTGTTTAATGTCTGGATTCTTTTCCTGCTCATCAACATCTCTAATTGTAGTGGAAATCAGATGAGAAGGTCCAATCAGTTCCGTTCACTACCTGATCTGAAACTCAGTTTAAAGCTTCTATATGAGGAGAAGATGCTAAGGGGCTGGGAACTGCCCTACTCCACCCTGTGAGGTTTTAAGTTGCAGTCTTCCACTGAGGCGCTCACCTGAGACTTGCAGGTGAGAGAAAAGTGGAACCTTACTCTCACAGGAAGGTGGGGAGGGATGGTAGCGACCAGACACGGGAAGACCTGGATTCACAGCATCTTCCTAGAAAGCTTTGGATGCATGTACTTTCTTGATTACCCAGACTGAAATCATTAGTGGGGGTGTCCCAGAATTTAAGAATTGCATTCATTTCTGGTGAGCTCATGAGAAGCACCCACTTCGGTGCTTCAGGCTAAGATGCAAGCTCTCCCAGCTGCTCCAGTGATTCTACAGACTTCAACTTCTCTATATTAAGACCTGTAATTTCCAGGATGCAGGGATGACTTCTATTTTTCTGTCTGGACCCTGTCTGATATAAACTTCTCCCTTTTCACTAATGTCATGGATAGCAAAGTCTGTTAAGCATCTCCTATAAGCCATCAAGAGCAAATCACTTTACTAAGTGTTTTATCTTCATCAGAACCTTTTAAGTTTAATCCTATTACTTCCTCCACTTTACAGATAGGGTTTGGAGAGGTTAACTAACTTGCGCTAGGCCATATGATAAAATATGCAGAGTCATAGATTCAAGTGCTTCAATATCCTTATGAAATTGACGATCTGGGTAATATTTTTCTATGATAATACATTTGAAAGTCTAGTGAAAGATTAGAGTGAACTGGCATCTCTCAAAAAGTATAGCTAGGCTAGCCAACCTAGACTCCCCACGCCACCATGGAAGTCAGACTGAACAGAGATCTAAAGACACTGTGAAATTCAGAGCACAGGAGAGAAGCACTGGGTGCTGATGGAAATCATTAAACAATCAGAAATTATTTTGAGTCAGAGGTGGGACCAGTAGAATGGTGGTGGCAGCAATGGTTACCTCTTCAAGAAGCCATGGAAGAGGGTCTTGAATTCTGATCGGTAGTGCCTTTCCTACTTCCTCTTGTCTGACCAAATTTGAAGTTAAGATTCAAAAAAATCTCTTTGCTTCAAAGAGACATTGGCTTGAGCTTCTTGATGTTAAAGTGAGCAGGACCCATGAAGACCTTACTATGATTAAAAGGTTGCTTATGATTACAAGTGTTTTAGTAATTGATCCCATTTCCTGACCCCAGTCAAATTAGTATGTATTCCTCCATGAAGGATTTTTCCAATATGACTATTATCAGGTTGGGAACAGGAAGGAACACAGAATAAACAAATTAAAGAATTGTTCTTATAGTGAACATGTCATTTGAACTGCAGAAACTAGAATGTGAATAAAACATAATTTTTTTTAATAAAGCTGTCTTTGAGGTCCTCATCCCTCTGAAAGTATAGGTAGTTCAATGTCAGTCATTGTTAAAGTTCTTCTTCCTCTCTGTCCTCAGCCCAGGGACATAAGAAACTCTAAAGCTCCTATGCAGAGATCAGGAAAGCACCTCTCGCAATCGGTCCCAAGGTCATCTTTCAAGCTCACAGAGCTCCTTGAAAATGGGGGGCTCTACAAAAACAGACACATAGACCAATAGAGCAGAATAGAAGACTCAGAAACAGACCCACAGGCTTACAGTCAACTGATTTTTGACAAAGGAGCCAAAAATATACACTGGAAAAAAGATAGCCTCTTTAGCAAATGGTGTTGGCAAAACTGGTTAACCATATGCAGGAAAATGGAAATAAACCCCACTTTCTCACCCTGCACAAGAGTCAACTCAAGGTGGATCAAAGACCTGGAAGTTAGGCCAGAGACCTTGCAGCTACTTGAAGAGGGCATAGGCCCAACACTTCAACACATAGGCACAGGTAAAAACTTGCTCAACAAGACCCCAAAAGCACAAGCAGCTCAAAGGAAGATCAATACATGGGATTGCATTAAACTGAAGAGCTTCTGTGCAGCAAATGAAACTTTCAAGAACCTCAACAGAGAGCCTACAGAGTGTGAGAAAATTTTTGCCAGCTACTCTTCAGATAGAGGTCTAATATCTAGGATATACAAAGAACTCAAGAAAATCACAGCTAAGAAAACAAATAACCCAATCAAAAAAATGGGAAAAGGATCTAAATAGACACTTCACAAAAGAATAAATACAAATGGCCAATAAATGTACGAGGAAATGTTCCACATCATTAGCAATCGAGAGATGCAAATCAAAACTACCTTAAGATTTCACCTAACTCCAATCAGAATGGCAATTACAAAAAAAAAAAAAACACAAACAACAACAACAACTGCTGGTGAGGGTGTGGAGAAGTGGGAACCCTAATACATTGTTGGTGGGATTGCAAACTAGTGCAACCACTTTGGAAAACAGTATGGAGGATCCTCAGACAAATGGGAATGAACCTACCATATGATCCAGCAATACCACTTCTGGGTATCTACCCAAAAGAATGAAAACCAAACTATCAGACTGACGCATGTGTATCTATGTTTATAGCTGCACAATTCACAATAGCCAAACTGGAAGCACCCAAGATGTCCATTGACAGATGAATAGATTACAAAACTATGAGATATGTACACAATGGAATTTTACTCAGCTATAAAGAAGAACAAAATCATGTTATTTGCAGGGAAATGAATGCAACTGGAAAACATTATGTCAAGTGAGATTAGCCAGTCACAAAGAGTAAAAAAAGCATATGTTCTCCCTAATATGCGGATGCTAGGGGAAGATGGGACATAAGAGAGTCTCCAGATGAAAAAGGAGAGGCCCTCGATAAGCAAAGGAGTTGATTTAACTGAAGGGGATGGACGGATGAGGGAGGGGGGACACCCTAATGTGCATGATGTACTTACACAATTATATCAAGGTCACTCACTAAACTGAACTCGAGAAGGAGAGAGGGCGAGGGAGCAAGATGGGAATTGGGGAAGGGGTTAAATGAGAAATGTGTGCACATATGTCATTATCAACTTGTACCTAACAAAGATGTATGCTTACAATGTATGAATTATTACAATAAAAAAAAGAAAATGGGGGGCTCTATGTCAACTATACCATATGTGGGAGCAGGAGATTTTGCACCTGTGGGTCTTGTTTGCCAGAGTCCAAGTGCTCAACTACAATGACATCAGGCTTCTCCCATTACTGTCCTCCAGGATCTTAGTTCTGGGTTATTAAACATATATGTATCCCTCCCATTCACTCTTCCTTTCTTCTCTCTATTCTTTCTTCCTTTCTTCAGTGCTTATTCTGACAAAGCTTTAATTTACTAACTTGTTTCCTCATCTTTATGTTCATAATCCTTGGTTTTAATTTCTCTCCTTGTTGAAGTAATTTTTTCTTTGGTACTGGGGACTGAACCCAGGAACATTTGACTTCCAATCTATACCCCAAGCCCTATTTTATTTATTTATTTTGTTTGTTTGTTTGTTTTGGAATGGAGTCTCACTAGGTCACTGAAATCTTGCTAAATTGCTGAGGCTGGTCTCAAACTCGCAAACTTCCTCTCTCAGTCTCCCAACTACTGCGATTACAGTCATGTGCCACCATGCCCAGCTTAAAGCAATTTTTTAAAATATTTTTTCAAGCACTGTTTGTTCAACTTCCTTTCATTTTTTTCATTTTGTATGTGTCCATTCTGTGATCCAAATAACCTGTTGAGTTCCATATGTTAACAATTGTATTTTTCATTCCTAATGTCTTCATACAGATTTTCTTTGTTCCCACTTCATGTTTTCAAAATCCTCCCTATCCTAATAAGGGTGTTTCTTGTACTTATTTTCAATCTGATTCTCTGTCTGATTTCTCCTTTGTTACACAGTTTCCCTTTGTTGCTTTTCTCTGAGAGTGCAGATTTATTGTCACCTTTCTCTATGATTCATATTATCCTGGGATCATCAAATGTCTTGGCCAATAGTGGGTAGCTGGAAGAATGGACAACACCTCAGGTCTTTTCCTATGTCTCTCCTAATGAGTTTAGGGGTCTACAATGCAATAAATGAAAAAAAAACATAACTCTGGGATCCACCATTCTCTACACTTTCTAACTCCAAAATATGGCATTACCCTTCAAGACTATTTTTTTCCAGTTTTCAAAATAAGAGTTAACATTTCCTGAGTGCTGGTCTGTACCAGTCCCAGTTTTAAGCACTCTTATACATATTTCATCTTCTAAATCCCCTGAGAGGTAAGCAGTATTATTATATCTATTTTAAAGATGAAAAACAGAGACAAAGAGAAAGCAAGTAATTTCCCCCAAAGTCCCCGAGAAGTGTATATAGAGGAGATAGGATGAAAATCTAGGTATTTTGGCTTAGAACTCATGTTCTTAACCTTTATACTATGCAGAGGAAGCCTGGGGGAAGAGGGAATCTCAGCAGTCAGGTTTTCTGCCTGCCCCAGTTCATCATCACCCTCTACCCCAGTGGGCTCCAGCACTGCCCTGGTTTGCCCTGATGCTTCTAGTGGTGCTGGGCCAGCAGGTCTGAGTTTCTGCCTGGTGAGTCGTTTTATGCCAATAGCAATGTGAGAGAATGATCTGGATGTAGCTTGAAGACTCTTCTCTAGTCTCTTTTCAAATTTGATTTGGATCCTCTCTCTCTCTCTCCACCCTTGTTCCCTCTACCCCCAACATTCTCATACATATTCTGGGACCTCACCACTTTATTGCCTCTCCAGATCTTTTAACATTTTTGCAATATTATTAGATATATCAAACTTGTTTATGTAAAATCTTTAGGATTCACTCAAGACTAAAGCAAATAGGGAGCCAGCTTCTCCTATTAGGTCACCAATGAGGCAGGAAACATCTGTGTATGTAATTTCTGAAGCAGTTTTTTTTTATTATCCAAAGCCCAAAAGAACATTTAGGTGCATGAGTGCTAACCTCTGCTCTATACCAGATATTTCCTTCTAGCTCATATTCAATTCCCAAAATCAACACAGGGTTTTCTATTATTTTATCAGTCTTTAAAATGTGCTGACATTCCACCAAAGTGGATCTCTACACACATCCACATAAACACAGAGCAGGGCTAATCTTAACTTTATGATAGGTAACCCTTCTGAGTCCTTTGTACTGCTGTCTCAGGTCATTGACTTTCTCCTTCTTGACACTAATGGTTAATCCTGCATGCTAAGTATTTTTTTTTAACAGGCTTCTAGATCTCCCTCTAGCCTCAATTAACAGAGCACCAAGACTCATACCAATAACAGTTCTGCAAATGTCTAGGACAGCAACTCTTGGGTCAGGCATAGCCTGCTGGTCTTATTCTCACTCCTTGCATGAGTTGTATCTATCCTTCAAAGTTTAGTTCAAATGTTCCTACCTCCAGAAAGTCTTCCCTCATTGTTCAGCCCAAAGGAAATTCTCTGAACACAAATGTAAAGAGCACAGAGAATGTAAAGGCCTCACATGTGAAGGGTTTTTTCTCCTTATCTATGTCTGTATTCAGGTTCTCCAAACTGCCTACATGGCTTTCTACAATTCTTCACAAGACAAACCCCAAGGCCAGAGATCAAAACATTTGAGTTCTGACCTTCCCCCTCTTCTGCAGATACTCTCTTTTTTCCAGTTGATTGCAGCATGCATAATAGTTTGGATATAAAAGTAAAATTTCTGCCTTGGGAATAGAGTTATGGATGTGAGTTGTATGTGCCAAACTCTTTAATCATTTAGTTTCATGATTAGGCCTGTCACTTTTCTTCTCTGATTTCTATTTTCCTCATCTAAAAAAGAGGTACCTGTACTAGATGGTTCTTAAGTCTCAGTCTATATATGACTCAGGTTGTGAATACCTTTAAGTTGTTGCCCCCATGTCTTTTTTTTTTCTTTTCTTTTTTGTGGTACTGGGAATTGAACTCAGGGGCATTCTCCCTCTGAGCTATACCCCCAGCCCTATTTTTTATTCTTTATTTTGAAATAGGGTCTCACTAAGTTGCGGAGGGCCTCACTAGGTAGCTGAGGCTGGCCGAGAACCTGGATCCTCCAGTCTCAGCCTCCCAAATGCTGGAATTACAAGCGTGCACCACCACACCCAGCTCCCCATGTCTTGATATTTGTTTATTTATTTATTTTCTTGTTTATTTTGGCTCCTGCAACATTGTGAGCAAATATTGGTGTTTAGTATTGTTGAATTAATTGAGGTATCAGTGATCATCTCAGATAAGTTTATAGTTCTATTTCCTTGGTAGGTGGACCCTAATCTAGTGGCTTGCAGTCATGGGCATGTTTTCAGAAATGATCTCTGGAAACAAAAGCAACATTAATTGTCTGGCCCTCTATTTTTCAGCAAAGTCCAAGTTTCCAGTGACTCACTTGTTAACAATAACTCCCTTTGAGAAAAAGGCCCTTTAGGTTTCTATAGGGAAATCAAGATGTGCTGCAGGTTGTTCTTCCCATATTAGGATCACATAATTCCAAGTTTCCAAAAATTGGAGTTATAACAGTGAGGAAAATCAGTTCCATTCAAAGTATTTTATGCTTTCTGGCAAAGGTCTTTCTGAGAATCATTTCATGCTTGGATGTGGTCTGAGGGTGGTCCACAGAGAAACTGGAACCCCCAAGATCACACTCTAGCTCTTGAAGATTGGCTTCTGCCGAGGTCTGCAGGGAAGGGAGTAAAGCAACTTCGAATGCAGAAGCCCAAATTCCCTTGCGGGTCTCTGAAAATGCAGTGACAAGGAGCAGCCTATTGTCCGGATTCCCCAGGGCCACCCCAACCAGCAACCGTGTAACTCTTCCCCTGACCCAGGGTTTCTAAGGGAGCCTTACAGTCAAAATTCTCACAACTTACTCCCCATACAGGACACAGTGGATGGGGCTGACTCTCTGCTGTCACATCAGTTAAAACCCAGGCAAGCAGTGGGAATTCTCTCTATTTTGTTCTATTATTAGAATCCAATTACCATCTGGTGGTATGCTATAGGGAAGTGCTATTCTTCTGTGTCAGCAAACACACAATGCAGCAGTTTGGTGAGCAGGCTGGCGGTTTTCAGAGCATAGAGCGAAGAGTTGAGAAATAATTTTATTCCTGCCCAAAGACTCTCATGCCCACTGGAATCCCCCTGGCTTCAGGATAAAGTTATTGAGTGTGACCTTATAGAGGGAAGACCTTATTCTGATATCATGCTGAACTTTAAGATGTGAAACCCTGCCCCAGGCCTAAGCCTATGCATTCAGGGAATACTCCACCATGCCCACCTGTTCCTTTCTCTTGAATGCAACCCCAGCACCACAAGATAGCCAGGCTCTCCTTCTAAGTCAAGAAGCTGCTGCTGCTTCGAGAACTGCTATCTGAAGCAAGACTGGCAAGATCATGCAGGCCCTGACCCTGACACCCATCCTCTTCCCTGTTCTTGTCCCCATAGTGATGAAAGTCACGAGCTGCTTCATGGTAAGTGATCTGATGGATTTGGAAATAGTTTGATATACATTTGGTGCCTATAAATAGCTTGATGGATGTTCACCTCAAAGGTTCTCTTGGCAACTTCCTGTGGTGATGTATTCTACCAAGATTGGAAAAGAAGTTATGCCTAGAATCTCTCTTAGACAATCTGAAACTTCCTTGGAAGTTTAAAAGGGGTGGAATTAGGAGAAGTATTGCTGACATGATGGAAGGGAGGGCCTGAGCAAATGCCGGCGCCCTCAACTATGGGGCAGCAGATGTTTGTCTCAGATCTCCTAGAGACCCCAGAATTAGAAGATTGTGTTTCTGTCCCTTAGAGAAATCCAAGTTCCTAATTTGACTTTTTGCTTTGCTCTGTTCTTACTCTTACTTTGACTCTTGGATTTGCTCAATTCTTTCTCTTTTTTCTGGGTGGTTATATCAGCTATTGCAAATAGAAAGACACTGGACAAGGCCAGAAAGCAGGCTCCTGAGTCTTTAAATTCTGTATTCAATGGACCATCTCCAACCTCATGCTGTCCCTTTGTGGCCAGGGACAGGGAATTCTTTTGTGTAGATGAGAGAGGGGGAGGGAGGGAGAGAGAGAGAGAGAGAAAGAGAGAGAGAGAGAGAGAGAGAGAGAGAGAGAGAGAGAGAGAGAGAGATCTAAAAACGAAACAGAACACAGGGTTGCTATGTTCCTTCCCCCAGGCCACACCCAAGTCTCAGCCCTCCTTTTTCTTTTTCTTTTTCTTTTTTTTTTTTCTTAGTACTGGAGTATGCCACCTTTCCTGCTTGCAAGCCAGAAGCAGCATCCACAGGAGGGAGAGAGCACAGAGCTTGGCTCCAAAGTCTGGGGCAGAGATGACAGGAGGCCTCCTACACGGGTGGCTTAGGCAGGGCAGCATCCGCAAACCACCTGGTTTCACCTGGGACATTGTGACTTATACTTGGAAACTCTTTTTTTCTCTCTTTTACTTGCAGTCAAAATACTGCTAATATATCCAAGAATTTCTGGGAACCAAAACATGGTTCAAAAGGACCATAAATTTTAGTCTTTCTTTTATTTGAAAATTTATAGCTGGGCCAAACAAAATTAGGTAGTTTTTCTCTCAGAATCCTCCATCTGTTTTGTTTTGTTTTGTTTTGTTTCTTGTCCATTTTCCCAAATCACCAGCTTTGCTCAAGTGTACAGGATCTTCTGGTACCAGTCCTCACATGCACACATGCACGTGTGTGTGTGTGTGTGTGTGTGTGTGTGTGTGTGTGTGTGATGTGCGTGAGACTAGGGATTGAACCCAGGGAAGTCCTACCTCTGAGCTACACCTCTAACTCCATTTTATTTTTTATTTTGAAACAGGGTCTCACTTAGTTGCCAAAGGCCTTGCTAAGTTGCTGAGGCTGGCCGGGAAGCTATGACCCTCCTGTCTCAGCCTCGCAAGTACTGGGATTACTGGCATGTACCACTACACCCAGCCTAGTACCTGTCTTTTTTATGTTAAGTCCTGCTCCAAGAAAATACCATCAGGCATAATGCTGTGCTGTATAGTCAGTGATCCTAGGAATCAATGAAAAGCAGCATTATGCACAAACCATGTATTAGGAATATTTCCTATTATTTCACTTAATCATCACAAAATTCCACAAGGTTTGTAATATCATTAGTCTGATTTAACAGGTTAGAAGCCAGGTGTTGTGGGGCACGATTGTAATCCCACTACTTGGGAGGCTGAGACTGGAGGATCACAGGTTCACGGCTAGCCTCAATTACTTAGTGAGGTCTGCTGCAACGTGGTGAACCCTGTTTCAAAATAAAAGAATAAAATCAGGCTAAGGGTGTAGCTCAGAGGTAGAATGCCCCTGGACTCCATCCAGTACCCCCCCCACACACACACAAACAGATTAGAGAAGTGAGGAGCACAGTTATTTAATGTCCCATGTCTGGTAAGCAACAGAGCTGGGCTTTGAACTCCAGTCTTTAAGTCCAAATTCTGTACTCTTTCCAAATAGCATGCTGCTCCTCAAAAAGCAGGGAGAGCTCAAAATGAAGAGCAGAATTTCAGAGTCTGTTCTGCAAAGGCACACAGGCAGCACTTGAGGGATGAGCAGTGCAGGAGAGAGCACCTATTCCCAGACTCAAGGTAAACAGTAGAAATGAGTAAGGCAGCTGAGGTTATTACATTGTGCTGGGGGAGAGGGGGAGCCTTATCAGAATTTGCAGCAAGCACCGTACACTGAATTTTTTAATGGTACATCTCACATTTATTCATACCACATAGTAAATGGCACTTATACAGAGGAATAGTGATGTTCCAAGTTCCCATCTAAAACAGCTTGTTTAAACTTGCAGGCAGAAGTGAGTGTGTCTCAGGTGTACTCAATAAGCTGGTTAAAGATGACTGCGAGTAGTTGCAGGACTCGAACCTTTCCAAGCTTTACTTCTTTTATCATCACTCCTAATTCTACACACTATGGAGCTCGTCAACCCTATTCCTATCCAAATCTCTTGATAAACCTACATAGAGTAGGTATGGCTTCATAGGAATCCAATTTTTAAAAAATAATGATTTGAAGTATCACACTGGACACCACAACTGATTTGGATAAGGTCTGTACACTGAATATTTTGAAGAACCAGCCTTCTGAGTCTTCTGCAGCATAAATAAAAAGAGGACAACATATCGATACGTAATGGTGAAGAAGAAAGCTGTGAACACATTATCTACATAAAGAGCAACTGCTCACTCTCTGGTGGGAGAAATTAATGGTCAAAATTAAACTCAAAATAAGTGAAATGCCAATTTGAGGAATCTAATAATCCCATTTAGGATTACTCATTGTGATAGTTCATGTTTTAAAAACTCACTTGGTTATAATTTTACTTGAAGAACCTCAATACTATTGTATTCTGTTGGGGGCAT
>PVLC010038963.1:0-14482 GCA_004027655.1 Graphiurus murinus
TTTTTTTTTTTTTTTTTTTTTTTTTTTTTGCGGTACTAGGGATTGAACTCAGGGGCGTGGGCGTTCTACCTCCGAGCTACAGCCCCAGCCCTATTTTTTATTCTTTATTTTGAAACCGGGTCTCACTAAGTTGTGGAGTGCCTCACTAAGTAGCTGAGGCTGGCCACGAACCCGGATCCTCTGGTCTCAGCCTCCCGAATGCTGGGATTACAAGCATGTGCCACCACGCCTGGCTATAACTGGTTATTTTTCTGCAGAACTGAAAATGTCTTAGACCTATTTTTGATTCAGTATTAAAAGGATTTTAAAGGCCTTTAAATCAAGATTATTAATTCATATGGTTTGTCTTTGGTTGACTATATTAACAGTACATGTTGTTTCAGTAAGAGGGTACATAAGATGAAATGTTGTATTCTAAAAGCCTTAAATTACTGCGGTTGAAAAATAATCATATTAAAGCTGAGGTTACTTCAAAAATAATTTATCTGATTCTTAGTGTGAGGCCATGATAGAAGAGGAAACATAAAATTTCTTTTCTTAATAGAATAAACCACAGGAGTCCAGGAGAGTAATACCCCTGAAAGCTTTATGAAAAGCTTGCTATCAAGGTAACATTGCTTTTCAAAAAACTGTTGAAAAGTGAGAAGTGGGGCATAGCTGAGACAAGAGGATCGCAGGTTCAAGACAACCTCAGCAAGTAGTGAGACTCTTATCAACCTAGCGAGACCCTGTTTCAAAATAAAAATTCAAAAATAGGGCTAGGGATGTAGCTTGGAGGTAGAATGACTTTGGGTTCAATCCCAGTACCTCAAAAAAAAAAAAAAAAGAAAGAAAGAAAAAGAAAAATGAGAGCTGCCGTGACCATTGGCCGCTCCCTGTCCGTGTGAATAAGCTCTTCTTTTGCCTCTGTGTGCTTCAGCACTTAATCACATCGTGGAGTGCCCTTGCTCCTTTTATAGTTCTTATAAGAGACCCATGCACATAAGCTTCAATGGAAGATGGTAAAGGATTGGTCTATTTGGTCTTCCTAAGTCCTTGAACTATGTAGAGAGAGAACTTGATACGGTTATAAAACACACATCACAGGATCACGGGAATATGATGGTCATTTTAACCCAACAACTGCCAAATCTCGTCAGTGAAAAATCAGAAGTTTGATTAGACATCATATGTAAAGTGAGATTGAATTTGGAATATATTCTCTTAGAGATTTTGACTAGTCTAAGGATTGCCCGTGGAAGGATGGCTTAGCTGCAGTCGCATGACTTCAACCACAAGATGTGAAATCAAGAGCTTAGATATTTCTGTGTAAATATACACACAGTGCACTTTTCCAAGAAGGCAGAGAGAACCAAAAATAAAGATGCACAGAGGCAGTGTTATACCAAGGAGAACAGTCACAGTGGCTCTGTACAGTTAGCATGCCACAGCCGTGGGTTAGCAGTGAGAAGTCTTTTTCAGCTTTATCTTTTTGTCAGTTTTAAGCAATAAATGAGAGGATCTTAAAAGAGAAGTTCTTTTAGAAGGAGCAAAAAGGGGTAGACTATGGATCAAAGTCATCAAGAATATTATCTCATTCTGACTCCAAGAAGGTATTTTTAAAATGTTGGTTAGATACTCCTGGTTGATTTTTGTTTCCAGTCTTTTCATAAGTAAATGTTTTGAATAATTCATATTCATAATTTCTGGCTCTTGTACTGAACAGATTCACAGGCCTTAGTGTATAAAAACCCAACCCCCAGGTATAAGAGAGGCAGACAGAGCCAGGATTGCACAGAGAAGTTTATTGGGGGAACTTACTAACAAGGTGGTCCTGAGCAGCAGCAAGACCAGATGGTTTCCATGATTTGAGTCAGAGTGAGAGGTGTATTTATGGGTTAGAACAAAAGTGACTTCATCCTAGCTGGGATATACCTAGTTTACCTTAAGCTAATATTAGAGAGTCTGGACCAGGGTCCTGTTCTGAAACTTAGTATACCACTCTAATGATTTTTATCTATATATTGCTTGCTGGGAAATCATGCAGGAAAACCAGCTAGGGTTACTCTGGGGAAATCATAGTGGTTACATCTAAGATGACTGCTGTTATGCCAAACTTATGCCATACATGGCCAAAGTGGATGTAAAGATTCAAGTACTACACAAGGACCTACCTGAAAGGCTTATGGCGAAGTAAATTGTCTGGAATCAGAAGCAGAAATAGCAAAAGAATAAAAGAACAGAAACCATTTCAAGGCAATAGTGCTATAGTGGGAGGCAGCAAGCATGAAAACAAAATTATATGGAAGCCAGGAAATAAGTTCTAGGTCTCTGCAAAACTGTGAGATTCAACCTCTTACATATATAACTGAGAGATTTGATTGACTAGTGAATATCCAAGCCACAGTTATCTTTGGCCATCTAGTCTATGGCCAAAGCTAGTCTCTGGCCATCTCTGGAAGATCGTTAGGTATTGGGAGGAAGATAGGAAACTACATAGCTGGATACAATACCTTGTGATCTGTACTGTGAACAGGGAGCTCCAGAAGCTCAAGGGGCCTCACTCCGTTCAGCCTGGATTTGAATTGAGGCAGTACACCACAGCCCAAAATGATGAATAGCCTGGGCTCTTGAAGCAGGTTTTCCTGCTGCAAATCCTAGGCTCTTCTACTTAAATTGCTTAATTATCTTGGGAAAGTTATTTAGTCTTTGTACGCATCTAAACTATTAACTGAGAATAATAAGAAAAGATAAATCAGATCCCATACATCTCCTGATCACAACTCTCTAAAGGCTTTCCATCTCACTCAGAATAAAATCCAGACTCTTTATTGAGTCTGATAAGGTCCCAGATAACCTGGCCTTTGCTTATCACATCACTCTAATTTATTCTCCTCATAAACATAATTATGTTCATTATCACTCTCCTAAATTATCTTTTAAATTTGCTTATTTTGTCTGTCTCTCCCACACCATCTCCTCTGCTTACTAACAACAGACACCTTGTCTACCCTATTCATTGTTGTGTCCACAGAATGTAGAACAGTGCCTGCTGCAAAGCAAGTGCTCAGTATCTGTTTAATTTGTTGAATGAATACAGTATCTGTTCAATTTGTTGAATGAAAAAATAGGGCATGCTGAGCACATATTTCAGGGCCTGTTAAGTAATAAACCCACCATAATTATTTGCTGCTGCTACCATCGGTATCTGCTTTGTGTATTATAGTTCTGCATATAGTTTTATTTGAGCAAAAAAGTCTACAGAAATGTAACTTTAATGTATTACTAGAAGTGTCACTTAAAAATAATTTCAGATCAAGATTCTTAGTAGTAACATAATGACAAATTTTAAAATGCCTAATTCTTCTTACTTGATGTGTATAAGATCTTTTATGGACAACTACAGAAAAAAAAAAAAAAGCTGAGCCAAAGGAAGAGAATATTAGACATATGTTGTATCTTTTAGTCCAAATCACCTTGTCACACAGGAAAGGAGAACTCAATTTGGATCAACTAAAATACAATTTATTTCTTTCATTGAAAAAACATAAAACCAGCCGGGCGTGGTGGCGCACACTTGTAATCCCAGCATTCGGGAGTTGAGACCGGAGGATCCCAGTTCTTGGCCAGCCTCAGATACCTAGTGAGACACTCCGCAACTTAGTGAGACTCGGTTTCAAAATAAAGAATAAAAAATAGGGCTGGGGGTATAGCTCGGAGGTAGAATGCCCCTGAATTCAATCCCTAGCGACTGGCAAGAATGCTGACATTTTGTATTTTATTTTCATTTCCACTCCAGGTTTTGCCACATCTGCAAACTTTCTGGGAGAGTAATGGGGATTCGAGTGCTTCGTTTCTCTTTGGTGGTCATCCTCGTGTTACTGCTGGTAGCTGGGGCTTTGACCAATTTACTTCCCAGTATCAAAGAAGACAAGATGCTCACTTTGCGTAGAGAAATAAAATCGCAGGGCAAGTCTACCCTGGATTCTTTTACTCTCATCATGCAGACGTACAACAGAACGGATCTCTTATTGAGACTTCTAAATCATTATCAGGCAGTGCCACATCTGCACAAAGTGATTGTGGTGTGGAACAATGTTGGGGAGAAGGGACCAGATGAGTTATGGAATTCTCTAGGGCCTCACCCTGTCCCTGTGGTCTTCAAGCTACAAACAACAAACAGGATGAGAAATCGACTCCAGGTCTTCCCTGAGCTGGAAACTAGTGGTGAGTTGAAGCTGGGTTCTAAGCCTGGAAAGGTTGCAGCTAACCAGGGTTGGGGTTTGTATGTGAATTTCTGGCTTTCTACTTGTCTTAACTGCCTGGAGAAAAATGGGGGAAGTTAATCATAAGAGAGCTCTTAGAAAAGCTTAAGGAGCAATTTCCAAGATGTCAAGAAGCAGTTCCCTAGGGAGGAAATCGCATACATCTTCCAACAATAACAACAAGATAATCATTATTAAAAAAAAAAAAAAAAAAGATATTTGGTAATATATACCATTGCATTCCGCATTCCAGAAAGTACAGAGGTGCCATTTAGCTTACGCTGAATATAATTTTTTCACTCTCCTTCTTTCATTTGCAATAGCTTCATGAGATTGTAATTTGTTTAAAAGAAAAAAGAACCTTGGCTTTATTTATTTATAGGTTCATTAGTTTCTAGGATGATGGATGATAATTACATGATTATTTTCCCCTCAGGCAGTTATAAAATCAATTATAATTCAAAAAGCTTTTTTCTGGTAGACAAATCTCTCCAAGAATACATTTCTTATTTACTAATTGGGTCAGAAAATGCTTCATTTAAGTGATCTATAGAGACACAACTGTTTTGCTACTTTTGTGTTCATTTCCAAACTGTTCAATATAAATTTTTTTCTTTTTATTTCAGCGGTGTTAATGGTAGATGATGACACACTCATTAGTGCCCAGGACCTTGTTTTTGCTTTCTCAGTTTGGCAGGTAATGTTGTTATATTCTTCATGAAACCATCTGTGTAAGTTTTATCTAGTGCTAAACCAAGGCATGGAGGTTTAACATGGGGGTTATGTAACAATGTAGACAATATTTATGTAAAAGATAGATAAATTTGTTATGGGTTTATCCAAATTTCCTGAGCCTACTTAAGCTGACCTGGAAGTTATAGTATCTTTTATATACATTTAATTTATATTTTAGAATATTGGGAAGAAGAACTGAAATTCCCTTTCAGAGAACAATGAGGAAATAATCTGGTACAGCAAAGACTACAATGAAGAGACATTTTCTATAGGCCACAAAACTGTATCTCAAAAGAGAAATGTATTTCTATACTAAGACTGTATATAACTTTTTGGAAAAGAAAGCATTTATTGCATCAAGAAAATTTAATCCTGATTCTGAGACTGTCATTTAGAAATCATGCAAATAATTCTGCATGACCCTTAAGGTAGCATTTTTTGTTTTGTTTTTTTCCTAAATCCATGCATTTGTTGCTCACTAGCTTTCCTGTTGAATATGTTTTAATAATAGATGACCTTTACAAGTTGCAACACGATTACCTAAAACCAGAATTGCCTACAAATTCTGTGAAACCCGTAAAGTGATTAAACACTGCTGTAGCCAAGAGTGGTGGCACAAGCCTGTAATCCTAGTACTTAGGAGGCTGAGATAGGAGAATCACAGGTTTAATGACAGTCTCAGCAAGTAGTAAGAACCTCAACAACCTAGCGAGACCTTGTTTCAAAATAAAAATAAAATGGGGCTGGGGAGAGGGGGGTGCAGGTAGCTTGGAGGAATAGCTTGGAGGAAGAATGCCCCTGGGTTCAATCCCCAGGACCACAAAGAAGAAAAAACAAACAAACAAAAAAAAACTGCTACCTAATAAATGCTCTAATTTGCACTGTGGTAACTCCTTCATTAGCTACTTTAAATATAACATTATATATTGGTGGTAAGTGCTGCCAGTACTCAGCAGATACTAGACTGTTAAAAGGTGCAATGTTTAACTTCGTGCCTAGTGTACTGATCAACAAATTGAACTTTTTTCCATATCAGCATTTTTTCCAGCCCTATAAATAAAAGTTTCTAGGCAAAAAGTTCTAATGTAATACTTCAGCTGTAAGATTTCTATTCAAAGTAAAAAAAAAAAAAAAATCAATTTACCCAAAATGTAAAGATGGGGGTAGGCAGAGGATTATGGTTAATTAGAACAATCCAAGTAAACCATAATGAAAAAGTACAAATATGATCTTAAGTTTTATTTGTAAAACTGTTAAAAGCCATTCCAGTGCATTGCCTGAGATAATCTGACACCATAGGGTGAGTCTGATCAGTGCCTTATGTGTATAATGACTTAGGGTGCAGAGGCAAGCAAGAGCCAGTAGACGTCAGCTGACCTTTGCAGGTACCCTTGCCTCCACTTTCAGTGCTTTTCCTTTCCTCCTCTAGCTGTCTGTGGAACTTCTTTCATTGTTAAGGTTGTATAATTAGTACTTCTCTGAAGCTTCCTGGCCTTCAGCCCCCAACCTTGATTTCCACTTTGCCTCCGGGCACACAGTTGTCACTCTGTCCCCGTTGCGGATCCCCCAGCCACATGGACAGCTTCCTCACAGCACTCTTAAGTGCTTGTTCACATATATGTATCACACCCTCCCTAGACTGTGAGCTCTTCAAAATGATGTTTAACTCAGCCTAACTTGTGTGTGTGTGTGTCTAATTTAGTGTCTGTCCAATACATGAATGAGACACTATTTTTAAGAATGAACTGAACTTTTCAACCCTGTAAATTCTTGTCTCTTCCCCATGCTTAGCATTTTTCTTTTGTTTGCTGATTTTTGTTTTATTGTTATTCATCGTCACCTTATTCTTACTGTTTTATTCACTACCATCTATTCTTTGTAGTCAAGCATTTGTATTCTTCAAAGATCTTGACACATCTCTCATTTAAATGTATATAATTTATATTTTTATTTACTTATATTATCTCATATTTTTAAAAGGAAATACCCAAATTGAGAAAGGATTAAATATAACATTGGTTAAAATCAATAGTGACTTTCAAGAACATTAAAATCAATGTGGAAAAACAGTAAAACCATACATATAGGTCTATAATTTTATATATACCTAAGAGAATAGTTTTTCCAAATGATCTCATTGTATCTTATCTCCTACAGTAAAGAGCATCATGTAGTCAAGTTTCCTTGCAGCAAACTTTAAAGGACTAAACTCTTTGATGATAGGAATTTGTTAAGGTCAGAGAATATTTGTGAAGTTAGAATTTGTTTTTATTTTTCAGAGAGATTTAGGTTGTGATGGAATTTGGCCTGTAACCTGTCAAGACACAGATTTATTAAGTTGCCTTCAGTTAGATGAAATTAAGATGTAGAAATGGAGCTGGGCATAGTGGTACCAGCCTATAATCCCAGTACTTGGTAGGCTGAGACAGGAGGATTGCAGGTTCAAGGCCTGCCTCAGCAACTAAGTGAGACCTTGTTTCAAAAGAACAATTTTTAAAAGGGTTCAAAAGAAAAAATTTTAAAAGGGTTGGGGGTGTAACTTGGATATAGAATGCCCCTGGGTTCAATCTCCAGTGCCAAAAAAAAAATAAAAATGTTGAAATGGTAGTAAGAAAAAGTTGACAAATCAGTGCAATCTCTCTCTAGTACCAGCCCTTTTCACTATGTCTGCTCTAAAGAAATGCCACACTTAATTGTTCCTTTTCCCTCTTTGCAGCAATTTCCTGATCAAATTGTAGGATTTGTTCCTAGAAAGCATGTGACTACTTCATCAGGAATCTACAGCTATGGAGGTTTTGAACTACAAACTCCAGGGTTTGGAAATGGCGACCAGTACTCTATGGTGCTGATTGGAGCCTCATTCTTCAATAGCAAATACCTAGAACTCTTTCAGAGACAACCTGCAGCCGTCCATGCTCTGATAGATGAAACTCAAAACTGTGATGATATTGCTATGAATTTTATCATCGCCAAGCACATTGGAAAGACTTCAGGGATATTTGTGAAACCTATAAACATGGGCAATTTGGAAAAAGAGACCAACGGTGGTTATTCTGGAATGTGGCATCGAGCTGAGCACTTTCTACAGAGGTCTTACTGTATAAATAAGCTCGCTAATATCTATGACAGCATGCCCTTAAAATACTCTAACATTATGATTTCACAGTTTGGTTTTCCATATGCTAACCACAAAAGTAAAATGTGAATGTAAAAGGAACAAAAACAAACTTGAAAACTGCTTCATATGTGAGTAGCTTCTCCATGCTATGTAACTTTTGTTTTTCAGCAACATCATGAACTTTTATCTATTCCAGAAGTCTCTACAGTAGAAAAAAATATGCAGTGCTTCTAGGATATAAAGTTCAAATTAACATAGAAACACAGAAGAGGCTGGTCTTATCCACTCAGCCTTCTCATGGAGAGTTTTCATCCAAGGTGATTACTCCTTGGTCAGTGATTTTATTGTTTACGTCATGAGACTGTTCTACAATTCCTTTAATTCCTGGCATTTGCCTTAAGGACCTATAGCAAGCTGTTTCCAGGATCAGAAACTCAAGAAAGGCATTTCTCAGCTTTTTCACTAAAGGTTGATTGTTTTAATTTGAAGTCTGAAATGCCTCTTTAGCAAAAGCCCGCAGTGTAGGGAAAAGCCATGTAGGAGAGAATAGTCTCCGTTTCATGTGACAACAAGGGAAATTGGTGGCTACCAGCGCTTCCCTTGTGATTCTTTCAACCAGAATTAACTCTGCCTGGCATGTTTGGATGCAACTTTCGGAGCTGTTAATTTTGTTGTGATTGGGAGGGCAAGTTTTAATAGATGGGTATCTAGTTGTTTGCTTGTCTTTTGTGAGTATTTACTGCATGGATAACAAAAAACTGCAGCCTATGTTTCTTATATGTCACAAGGAGTAAATATGTTACTGCATTTTGTGACTGAATCTGACCTCGAGAATGTGCATTAATTCTTGGATTTTACATGAAGTATGTGTTTAAGGAACATGTATAAAATAACTTCTGAAAGAATACATAAGTAGGAACTAGCAGAAATAAAACCCTTAGTATCAAAAGATCTTTATTACTAAAGCATAGCTTATCTCATGGATACTAAGTAGCTGTGTATATTACACACAAATGTTTCATTCAGAACTTTAGTTTTCTTTTTTCAAAAAAGATCCAAAGCAGTTTTTATCATAATGAAATTTCAATAATGCAGGCAAAAATGAGAATTGAGTCATAGCAGAGGAATTCCGTAGGGGGTCCACATCAGTTTATTGTTAAGGTTGCCCACTCTCTGTTACATGAAGTAGCAGTGTGTCTGTCCCACTGGTGTCTGTGTTTAGTCCTTGTTCACTACTACTGGCAAGGAATTAGGCATCTGACTTACTAGTTTTTCTTCCTGTTCCTCCTCTTTCCTCCTGCCCTTCCACTTGCTTCTTCTCCTCTTTACATAATGCCTGTATAGTCTCAAAATTGCAAAGCTGGGAGAATATTAAATGCTTAATGTCCCAATAATGAGATCATTGTACAGTTAGCTCAGTGTGTCATTTCTTTATTTGAAGTGTATATGTATCTTAATGCAGAATAAAAACAAACAAACCTGGAACCTCACTGAAAATCAATGTTAATTACCTGCTTCCCCAACCTTGGTAACACTCTTTTGCCTCCTAGTATTCCACTATCAGATAAATAAAATGAACTAACCATCTAGGTCTTCTATATAACATACTCATGTTTTGTGGTGGGTGTTCTTTACAAATCTCTGTATACTCTAATATGTCCCTGAAAATGAAGTAGCATCAGCTACATATTCCATGAGAAAACTTCCCATTAGGAAAGTATTCCTAATGGGAAAAACATTTTGTGTTTTTAAGCTTTCCTTAAGCATGACGTAAGTATATCATGATTTTAGATATTATAGGGCAAACACAAAACCAAAGTGCAGTTCAATGTATATTACAAAGACTCTTGCATTGTCTAGATTCTTCCTAAAATAGTCTTTCCCTGACAACCTCTTACTCTTGCCCCACATGATCCAGAAAAGAGTTGCTCAAGCTTTAAAAAATGCATATGAAAAGCAATGTAGCTTAGGAGATAATTGTGCGAGCTTTACCATTAAAAGTACTTGGGCTCAAATCCTTGCTTGACCTCATTTTCTTAACCATTCAGAGTCTTGGTTTCCTCTTCTGAAAAATGAGAATAATATCTACCTGTTTTGTTTTGTTTTTGTGGAATGAAGGAGATAGCTTGCATAAATACAGCATGATACCTTGCCCATTTCAGATCTTCAAGAAATGAGGCTGCTGGGATGATAGTGTTATTGATGCTAAGGGCAAAGTTAATCTCCACAATTTACCCCCAAAGTATGGAAAAGCTCTGTATCCACCAGATGAGATATTCTGGAAGTTGTTTCTGTATAACAATAGGCAAGGAAGCATGGTGATTTCTTCTCATTTTTATTACAACTATCTTTATTCTTATCATAGCAGCAGATAGTCATTCTAGCAATTTTGGCATATTCAGAATAGGAAGAAATTAAGCCAGGCGTGGTGGTGCACACTTTTTATCCCAGTACTTGGGAGGCTGAGACCAGAGGATCCTAGTTTGTGGCCAGCCTCAGCTACTTAGTGAGGCTCTCTGCAACTTAGTGAGACCCTGTTTCAGAATGAAGAATAAAAAATAGGACTGGGGATGTAGCTCAGAGGTAGAATGCCCCTGGTCTCAATCCCCAGTACCGCAAAAAAAAAAAAAAAAAAAAAAAAAAAAAAAAAAAAAAAAAAAAAGTAAGAAGTTAGAAGCCCGTTACCCAATTATCAGTGGCATTTTGGTGTGTATCCTTACAGGCTTTTCTAGGCATATATTTTAGTAACATGATTTATTTGATAATTTCTTACTCTTACAACATTTGGTTAAGCATCATTGCCTTGAACATACATCTTTGAGCATATCTATGATTATTTCTTTGAAATCAAATCCAACAGAGTTCAACACCTGGATCTATCTAGTAGTATTCATGTTTTTAAGGCTTTTGATAAATATTGCTAAATGTCTTGGGAAGTGTTGCCATGGCAACACTATTAGTATAACATCTGTGAGCACCTGTTTCCTATTAATCTTCTCAACTCTGCATATTTAAATTTTTATATCATCTGTTTATTCTGTGTACAAAATACTTGAGTGCTGCAGGATTTATACGGCTTTTCATTCATAGGACTCTGTTGAGAAGATTGAAAAGGCAGACAAGCAATTGTCAAAGAAAATATTCAAGAGCAGTATAAGCTCCAGGATGTTTTTTAGGTTCTTCTAGAAATTCTAATGCAGGGTTTACAATATAGGTGATGAATTGCTGACCCTTTCCCCAATAAATTGTTTAGAAGCAACAAAAAAATGCTCATACTTGTTTCTCTTGAAACTAGGGCTTTGACTCCAAGGTGTTTAGGGGAGTGCAGGTATGTAAGTGTGCAAGCACTAGTACATGCACTTGGGGAAGGTAGAAAGGAGAGGGGATGAGAAGGGAGAGAGGGAGGGAAGGTAATGCTGTGAATGAATTAGGAATTTAAAGAGGCTGAATCTCAAAGGATGCTACAATGACTTAAGGTCATTCTCTATCCCATGCCAGTTTTTGTTTATTGTCTCAGTAAACTTTTCCCAATTGTTCTCTCTCTCATCCTTCCCTCTCCTCCCCTCCCTTCCTCCCTTTCCCCTTTCATGAAGGATCTTTCAACAAAAAAAGACAAATATGGCCAAAAATGTAGTTACCATGGACAAAATGAGAAGAACATTTGATTGACTAGAAATATGCACCAAGTCCTGGCCCCACTTAAGTTCCTTATTTGCAGAGGGAGGGAGAAATACCTGCCTTAAAACTACACAGGTTGCTTTTGTTTTCGAAGTATAATGTATGAAAAGAACTTTGAGCCGGGCGTGGTGGCGCACGCTTGTAATCCCAGCATTCGGGAGGCTGAGACCGGAGGATCCGGGTTCACGGCCGGCCTCAGCTACCTAGTGAGGCACTCCGCAACTTAGTGAGACTCGGTTTCAAAATAAAGAATAAAAAATAGGGCTGGGGGTATAGCTCGGAGGTAGAATGCCTCTGAGTTCAATCCCCAGTACCGCAAAAAAAAAAAAAAAAGAGTAAAAAAAAAAATAAAGAACTTTGCAGTATCAGGAAAATGAAAAGGTGTTTTGTTGTTGTTTGGTTTGCTTTGGTACTGGGGATTGAACTCGGGGGCATTCTACTTCCAAGCTACACCCTCAACCCCTTTTATTTTTGTTTTGAATATTTTGAAACAGGGTTTCCTTAGATTGCTCCCAAATACTGGGATTACAGGTGTATGCCACCACACCTGGCTTAAGATTTTCTTTTAAAGCCATCACAGGTAAAAAGTGAAGAGTTAAAAAAAAAAAATTCTGATTGTGAAGTATAGAGATGTCAAATTTCATTAAGAAAGCAGGAAAGAAGCTAGAATAAATACTTTTCAAATGTTGAAAAAATTAAGGAACCATGCTGAAAGGATATTTATTTATTTAGGTACTGGGGATTAGACCTGGGAGCATTCCACTTCCAAGCTACATTCCCAGCCCTATTTTATTTTTTATTTTGAAACGGAATCTCATTAAGTTGCAGAGGGCCTCACTAAGTAGCTGAGGCTGGATGTGAACCTGCAGTCCTCCTGTCTTAGCCTCACAAGTGTGCGCCATCATGCCCAGCTCTAAAAGGACATTTAAATAAAGTATCTAATCTGGAGATAACTTTTGAATCTCTTTATATGTCAATATTTCTTTTATTTGAAAAGACAATCAAACTTGGAAAAAATTGGAATATTTTTAAATAGTTTTAAAAATAAAGTCTGAAGAAAGCAAACTTACTTTATAGTAGTAGTTCCTAACCTGGCCTACCTTTGCCCCTCAGGGAACATCTGGCAATGTTTGAAAACATTTTTGGAATCTAGCAAGTAGAGGCCAGGAATGCTGCTAAGCATCCTACTGTGCACAGGATAGGCCTCACCACAAAAGTAGCAACAGTGCTGCAGCTAAGAAGAAAAACAAAAAACATGCTTGCATTATATTATAGAATATTTTATTATTAATGTATCTACATGACCCACTTTCTCTCAATGCAAGTTTTATTCCTAAAATTTTACAAGTATAACAGTGAGTATTGGGACAGAAGGAAAGTAAGGGGAAAAAATGTGCTTGTATTACTTAAGACATCTGGTGCATGGTTCAGTGACCCCCAACTGTCATGACTGGATCTGGAGTGTCCCCCAAGGCTCATGGGTTGAAGGGTTGGACCCCCCAGTGCAGCAGTGTTCAGAGAGGTCTTGGGGAAGTGACTGGATCATGAAGGCTCTGATCTCATCGATGGGTTAACCCATTGATGGGTTCATAATTGGACTACTGGGAGGAGGTTGGTACTAGAAGGTGGGGTCTGGTTGGAGGGAATAGATCACTAAGGATGTTCCCTGGAAGGGTGCATCTTGTCCCAGCCCCTCCCTCCCTCCCTCCTTCCCCACACACTCTCACTGCCCACATGTGTTCTCCATAGGCTCACAAACAACGGAACCAGGTGACCATGGAATTAAACCTCTGAAACTGTGAGCCAAATAAATCTTTCCCCTTTAAAGTTGATTTTCTCAGATATTTTGTCAACAAAGAAAAGTTGACTAAACAACCCTGATCAAAAAGCCAGAAACTACCCCATTTAAAGTTTACTTCTGTTTTTTTCCCCCTCTGATACACCTGCCTCTTTTCTCTTTTCACATCTGATGAAATTGACAATGGAGCCTGATTTTCTGTGAAATATTTATAAGTACATATATATTTCGGAAGCGCTGGAGAGCAACATTTTATTTTATTGTATTTTATCAACATGTCTCTAGTTAGAGAAAGTTGGGATAGTTGAATTAAGCTAAAAAAAGTTCTTAAGCATATTTATGTGTGTATGTTTTTAGTTTAAGTAATAAATGTAAGCAACACAAAGCTAATGAAGATAATTTACATAAGAAAGAGTATCCTGGAATGGAAGAATCAGGGAACTTTTTTTTCTGGCATCAGCTAGGTGACCAAATTATTTAAATTTATCTAAGTCTCAATTTCTACATCTACAAAAGAGGGACAAACTAAACAATAAGTTTCTTTCCAATTGTAAAATTCTATGACCCTAAATCAGAGTGTTGAATAAGTAGACTTTAAGTAGCCATATTGTACTTCCTGGCAAGAAAAAAAAAAAAAAAAAAAAAGATAACTCTTAGTATAGCTTTCCTGACGCTTACTGCCACCCCTGCAACCTATGCCTGTCTGCCTGGGAGAACTCTCTCAAAGTGAGTTGTGACTTAACAAGCTTGTTGCAGTGTTTTAGGACCAAGAGACATGATCATGATAACAATGGACTAGAAGAGGCTATGATTTAAAAAAGATTCTTTAATCCTTAATAAAGTTTCTGTTTAAAGGCTACCACTGGCTATTATGAAGAGTCCAAAGAGAGTTGCCACAGGCTCATAAAC
>PVLC010038964.1:0-14485 GCA_004027655.1 Graphiurus murinus
TTAATATCTGAATGAAATGGATTTTTCCTTCTCTTGGCGGGTATAGTTTGCATCAGCATACTTCTCTGCTGTTTGGCATGCTGTTACCTAAAACTAAGATATCGTATGTTTATGCCTTCTGTTCCAGAACATCAGAGGATGATAGTTCAACAGCCAACGGAAAGGCCTGACCTCCCCTTACCTCCTTTAGATCAGTTAGAGAGAGACTTTTGGTCCCTAAATAGGCAGGGTCAACGCCCCCTTGTCAGCTCTGAAGAAGTTTCAGAAGTCAGACCTTCATCCTTCAGCAACCCCTTAAGATTAAGGGACCCAAAGTCTCAGGGGGGGGAATGATGAGGTAGCCTAGGAAGCGGAAATTTAGGTAGGATGATGGTAATGGGAGGATCCAGAAAAATATAGTTTTTAAAATATAGTTTTTAAAATATAGTTTTTTTAAAAAAAATCAGGGGAGTTAAGCTAACTCCACCCCTTGGAAGTTCTTTGAGTTAAGCTAACTCCACCCCTTGGAAGTTTTTTCTTAGGAAGCCTGCCTCATATGAGTTCCATGCCCCAATCTCCAGAAGTCCTGCCCACCACCTGCAACTTCTGGGCCCTATCTGACCACCTATTTGCCCACCTGAATCTGAGGAAGAGGAGGAGCGAAACCCTTAAAAGTCAGAGTCAAGACGCCGACTTCCTCTTCTTCCCTGGAGGCGCGCAGCGTGCCCTTCTCCTTCATGCCTTACCCCCTTCCCGCTTCCCGCTCCTTGCCTTCCCTTCCCCTTTCTCCCAGGTTCCCTTTAAGTTCTTAAAATAAACCTGCCTATGTTGTTTCTGAAAAAAAAAAAAAAAAGAAATACAAATGGCCAATAAATGTATGAGGAAATTTTCAACATCATTAGTAATCAGAGAGATGCAAATCAAAACTACCTTGAGATTTTACCTAACCCCAATCAGAATGGCAATCATCAAGAACACAAACAACAACAAATGCTGGCAAAGGTGTGGAGAAGTGGGAACCATAATACATTGCTGGTAAGATTGCAAATTAGTGCAACCACTTTGGAAAACAATATGGAGGATCCTCAGACGAATGGGAATGAACCTACCATATGATCCAGCAATACCACTTCTGGGTATCTACCCAAAAGAATGGAAACCAAATTATCAGACTGATACATGTGTATCTATGTTTATAGCTGCACAATTCACAATTGCCAAACTATGGAAGCAGCCAAGATGTCCATCAACAGATGAATGGATTACAAAACTATAGGATATGTACACGATGGAGTATTACTCAGCCATAAAGAAGAATGAAACCATGTTATTTGCAGGGAAATGGATGGACATGGAAAACTTTATGTTAAGCGACATTAGTCAGTCCCCAAAGTAAAAAAATCGTATGCTCTCTCTAATATGTGGAAGCTAGGGAGAAAATGGGACATAAGAGGGACTCTAGATGAAGAAGGAGAATCCTTAGGTGAGCAAAGAATTTGACTTAAGGGAAGGTGATGGGGGGAAAGTACATCATGCTCACCCTAATGAACATGATGTACTTTCATGAACACATCAAAGTCAATCACTAAACTGAACTTGAGAAGGAGGGAGGAGGTGGGAGTGGGGTGGAAATTGGGGAAGGGTTAAATGAGAAATGTGTGCATGTATGCCTTTATCAGCTTGTACCTAACAAAGATGTATGACTATAATGCACTAATTGAAAATAAATAAATAAAATACAAAATAAAAATGGCTGGGGATATAGCCCAGAGATAGAATGCCCTGGGTTCAATCCCCAGTGCCAATAAATAAATAATAAATATTAAAAATAATAATGTTGAGCTGGCAATTCATAGTACTGTGACAATAGTAACATTGATTCTCAAAGTACGTATTTTCCTTGATATATGTGTTTTGATAAAATAATCTTTGACAGAAAGAACTAAAAAGGTGCCAGGCATGCACACCTGTAATCCCAGTAATTGGGAGGCTCTGACAGGAGGATTGAAGTTTTGAGGTCAGCCTCAGCTACTTAGCAAGACCCTCAGTAACTTAGTGAGAACCTGTTTCAAAATAAAAAATAAAAAGGGCTGGGGTGTAAGTCGGAGGCAGAATGCCCCTGTGTTCAAGCCTCAGTACCAAAACAGACAAACAAAAAAACTAAACTAAAAAGGCAAATATGAATCAGGCACAGTGTATTTCCTGTGGTCCCAGCTGCTTGGGAGGCTGAGACAAGAGGATCACTGGAGCCCAGGAGGCCAGTTAGGAAACATATGAGACCACATCAGGGGAAAAAAAAAGTGAATATATTTGCCCTAAACTAACTGCCCAAACTTTATAATATACATAATATAAAAATTATAAAACACCTGCCTTTAAAAAGTAATTATAGTGGAAATTGACATAAAACTGCATATAACGTTAGAAATCAATTAATTGATTGATAGATACATAGGTGTAGGTACTTTCTGAATGAGGAAGAAAGTGAAAAAGTTACAGGATTGCCTTGGAAAAGTATCACCTCTGCACCCCACTGTTGGTGCTAAGCCCACATACAGCAGGCATAATAATACTTGCTGAATGAATGGATTTAATTCACTTCTTTTATTCACCATTCCCAAATCCCTATTAGTGGATTATCTATGAAGATAAGGAAATATGTTATTAGTATAAATAACAGGATTATGGCAAGTCATACAACATTTAAAACCAGGGTCAGTATGGCCCAAATTTAGTGCTATAAGCCAGGGTAAATAATTGTTCACCTATAAATAATTGTTCACCTATTCTTTGTTCATCATCTGGGTAATTGGATTACAGACAGATGGGAAGATAAAAGTTACCAAAAACAGGAATCAGGAGTATATTTCATGTTAGAAATGCACAAGCTGGGTGTGGTGGTGCACGCTTGTAATCCCAGTACTTGGGAGGCTGAGACAGGAGGATCATAGGTTCATGGCCAGTTTCAACTATTTAGTGAGGCCCTCTGCAACTTAGTGAGACCCTGTTTCCAAATAAAAAATAAAATAGGTTTGGGGGTGTAGCTTGGAGGTAGAATGCCTCTGGGTTCAATCTCCAGTACTGTTAAAAAAAAAAAAGAAATGCACAAGCATTTTCAGTACTTCAAGGTGTGCTTATGATGATCCATTCTTGATACCCAAAGAACTGCTGCCAGGGGGTTGCTGCTCTGGGGCGGGGCTGAGTGTCTTGGGAAGATCATGAATTAATGAGTTTCATTTGGGTGACTGTTGCATTTGTTCGAATGGAAAGGGCACGTGCTGAGCAGATGGCTGTCATTCGTGTACAGAATGGCTCCAGATGACAGCACCATTCCCAAGTGGAGCTCTGAGGAAGCTCACACCAACTTGCCTGTGGACAGACAATGGAGGGATAACTGCCAAGTCTTTCTCATACAGCCTCCGGCCTGAACTTTATGCTGGGGTATCTTTTTGTGTAGAGACAGATTTGTTTATCAAGCAAGAGACTTTCAAAATGATTCAAAATCCTAAAGGTAGAGCTATGGTAATCAAGCCAAACAGGCTGAGCCCATGTCTCCTTTCTAAACCAGGAACACTAGAGAAAATATTAAAATTGCTTAAGTTTTTGCTTTACTCATAAAAATGGAACAACAGATATTTAGCAATCTGATTGAATCTCAAACTGAGTTAAATAGCTGGTCTTCGCCTGTAATCCCAGTAGTTGGAAAGGCTGAGACAGGAGGATCGCAGGTTCGAGGACAGTCTCAGCAACGTAGCAAGGCTCTCAGTAACTTAGTGAGACCTTGTTCCCAAATAAAAAATAAAATAGGCTGGGGTTGTAGCTTGGAGGTAGAATGCCCCTGAGTTCAATCTCCAATATCACACAAAATAAATAAATAAATAAATAAATAAATAAATAAATAAATAAATAAATAGTTGGTCTTATCAAAAGCAATTTCTGTAAGGGTAGATCATTTGCCAGTGTGTTAGGTAGCCAGTGGATATTTCCACTCCTTAAAGATATTATATCTCACAACTCTCAAGGGACAATTAATTTTATGTTGATATTGACCTATGAATTAAAACTATAATTTACCAGGCATGGCAATGCATACCTGTAATCCCAGAATTTGGGAGGTAGAGATAGGAGGATCACAGGTGTTAGGCTAGCCTTAGCAATTTAGCAAGATTCTGCTTCAAAATAAAAATAAAAAGGGCTGGGGGCGTGACTCAGTCCTTGGGTTCCATTACTGGAACCAAAAATATAAAATAAATAAAACTATAATGTCCTCATATAATGTATTTGAAATAGCCAGCTTGCTTCTCCCTTCTATTTCACAGCTAACAAAGCTAGAACACTCTTTCTAATTTGCCTAACATGTGAGTGGAGCTCAAAGTGTTGGGACAAGAAGAACTTAAAACCCAAGTCTCCAAGTGGAATGTATAATACATATTTTACTACTGAAATTTATATGGGAGATGGCTCCTAAAAAAAAGTGTGAATTGCAATTGTATAACTTAAAATAAATAAACCTCTGTGTATACTTAAACAACAGATCTTTCAAAACTCACCCCAACATCTCGAGTTATGTTGAGTCACAAAGTCAATGTGACTCTACCAATGTGTATCAAGCATGGGCTGTGTTCTAGGCCCTGATATAAGTACTGGGAAGACAGTAGTAGTCAAAACAGATAACAATTTCATATAGTTAAGAATAATTCACCTAATTAATTCCAACATTGCTCCAACTGACCCATTTTACTTAGTCTGTCTATGCACTCTTGGCTCTCCATTCTTCTTCAGTTTCTCCCTTGTCTAATCACTTTAGTTTGGCACATGGATTGACAAACTTTCAGATCAGATTCTTCACTTTGTTCTTTGTGTCTCCCAAACTCCTTTCCTTCTAGTGTGGTTCCCCAGAGAATGAATGACACAGTAATAAACCTCCTGGCTTACAACCCCCAAAACCAACCACATTTCTGTACAGATCTTATCAGAAGTATACTGAGCCATGAACAGATATCGAACAATAGACTTGTGCTCTGTTCCAAGCTGCAGAGTGCATGGAAGTGTTTCTGAGCATGGCTTCTGTTTCATCCTGTGGAAGCTGTAAATAAACAAAGTAATCCCTGGACAAAATTAAACAGATAAAGATGATTTCCTCCACTTTAATTTCTTGTTTCTTTCCCTTTTTCCATTGAGTAAAATTTTCCCTACTTTTTGGATACTGTTTTATTAATTTTGGGGCCAAGAAAAGGGGATGTTCCTTCTCAGGTCTGTTCCTCTTTCTTACATAAAAGAAAACCCTGGCTTCGCAGCTTGGGGCTTGCTCCCTGAAAGCCTCCTGCAGTTGGAAGATGCCTTGGGATTGCCTTCCCTGCTCCCTTCAGTCTAAGTCTTCACTCATGATGCTGTGATCTAAGACTTCCAGGCACCAAGGTCCAGAGCAACCCTTTACAACCACCCACAGGCCAATGTTTATGTATAATAGCACTGGCTGAGTGCTTACCATGTACGTGACTAACTAAACACAACATGTCTGTAATCCCAGTGACTTGGGAGGCTGAGGCAGGAGGATCATAAGTTCAAGGTCAGCCTAAGCAACTTAGTGAGACCCTGTCTCAAAATAAAATATAAGCCAGGTGGTACATGCCTCTTTTCCCATTACTTGGGAGGCTGAGACCGGAGAATCACAGGTTTGAGACCAGCCTCAGCAACTTAGTAAGTCCCTGTTTCAAAACAAAAAATAAAAAGTGCTGAGAATGTAACTTGGAGTTAGAATGCCCCTGGGTATAATCCGGAGTACTTCCCCCCCAAAATAATAATATAACATAATAAAAAATAAAAAGGTCTGGGTGTATAGCTCAGTGGTAGGGCACCCCTGAGTTTGAACCTTGGTACTACAAAACAAACATGTAGCATCCAGCTCAATTCTCTCTATCTGATAAGTTAGGTACTATTACCACCATAGAGTGAGCTCTGAGTGGAAATTTCTATAATTGTTGGATTCAGTAGAGTTTGGCTGTGGGGGCGGAGGTTCAAGACAGAGAAGGCATTTTGTATTAGCCATGTATTGCTGTGTAACCCCCCCCCCCCCATCCCAAAGTTGCCTCAAACTCAGCAGCTCAAAATGACAAACATTTGTTATCTCACAGTTTCAAGGGGGTGAGAATCTGGGAGTAGCTTCTCTGGGTGCTTCAGACTCAAGGTTTCTCATTAAGTTGCAGTCAAGATGTCAGCCAGGACTGTAGGTCGCAGTGTCTAATAACTGAGCCTCAGAAGTGACAGTCCATCACTTTTGCCATCTCCTGTCCATCACACAACCAGCTCTGATACTAAGTAGGAGAGAATACCCAAGAACATAAATACCTGGAGGTGTGGATCATTGAGGGGCATCTTCAAGTTGGCCTCTACATCTTTTAAATCTGAAACCCACAAACCAGTTCTCTCCTGTATTAAGAAAACAAAGGCTTGAAGTGCTTTTTATTGGTTGCTAGTATCTTGTTTTATCCATTAGATGTTATGTAAGTACTGGGCTGGATGGAAGTGGTGTTTGTCCACTCAGGTTTAGGGCTGTCAATTGTCTTTGCTATGTGAGTGAGGTGCTCAATTTGAGAGTATTATATCTGTTGTTATTTTAGCAGGTCTGTACTGCTGTTAGTCTGAGCATGTCAAGGGTTTATAACCCTCATAGTAGAGGCCTTGGGAATTTAGATATTTGCTCAAGATAACATTACTGTTAAATGGAGGAGACAAGGATTCTAATACAGGCAGTCAATTTGCAGTCATTAATGTGAATTGTTTACCATTTGTGCCTGGCTAATATAATCTTATGTTCAGGAACAAATGCAAGAAAATCATGGGCTCTGATGTGAATCTAGAAGACTCTAAAACATTTCTTCCACTGGATATTTCTCTTGGGACTGACTATATTCAACTTCTTCCAAAAACTAAACAAAACATGGCTATTTCTTTTGGAAAGCTATGCTTGTCCTGAAGATGCCATGGAGGCTGACCCCGGCTCCATACAAGTATTCTATTAGAGATGGTGCCAAACTAAAAAGCTCATAGATATCTTCCTTGATGCTGCCATGCTGATCTAGTCACTTCCTCTTCCTGTTTTATTCCAATGGGAGTTTGGATTAGGGGTAAGGAAGGAAAAGTCATTTTAAAATATTAAGTGCTTGAGGGTAAGGAATGCCATATTGCTCTAGAGATTGTTAGAGAACTCTAAATTTCTTTTCTGAGTGGGATGTGGTGGTGTATGCCCCTTAATCCCAGTACTTGGGAGCCTCAGATAGGAGGATCACAGGTTCAAGGACAGCCTTACCAAGTAGCAAGACTGTCAGAAACCTGGCCAGACCCTGTTTCAAAATAAAATATAAAAAGGGCTGGGGTCAATGAGATTCTACTCAGCAATAAAGAAGAACAAAATTATGTCATTTTGAGATTATTATAGGAAAATGGATGGACCTGGAGAACATTATGTTAAATAAGATTGGCCAGTCACAGAAAGTGAATGATCGTATGTTTTTTCTCATATGCAGAAGCTAGGGATAAAAAAGAGGCTTCAGAAAATGACGGAGAAACCCCAGTGGAGGGATTGGGGGTTTCTCAGGGAGGGT
This sequence comes from Graphiurus murinus, assembly GCA_004027655.1. Classification (NCBI taxonomy): domain Eukaryota; kingdom Metazoa; phylum Chordata; class Mammalia; order Rodentia; family Gliridae; genus Graphiurus; species Graphiurus murinus. The sequence goes on from PVLC010038964.1 coordinate 7,584, forward strand.
GGTGATAGGGAGAGGGAGAATCAGTGAAGGAAACACTTCCACTGAAGTTACGTACATATGTAAAATTACTAATGCCAATCTCAATATTACGTATGGGGAGAGGAAGGAGTGGAAAGGAAGCCGGGGGAATCTCAACAAGTACTATGTATGTATGTCCCTATCACTGTGAACTACATTATGATGTGAGACTACAATACACCTCTTTCTCCCTATAAATATAAATATAAAAAGACTGGGGTGTAGGTTGGAGGTAGAACACCCTTGGGTTCAATCCCCAGCACCCCCCCACACACATAAATAAATAATAAAACTCTCTTCCCAGTTAAACTCTCCAGTTTTGATTCTCACTTTCTTCAATATTGGATGTGGTGCCAGGCACTCTGGCACATGCCTGTAATCTCAGTACTTGGGAGGCTGAGACAGAAGGATCGCGGGTTTGAGGCCAGCCTCAGCAATTTAACGAGACCCTGTTTCAAAATTAAAAGAAGAATTAGGGTATAGCTCAGAGTTAGAGTGAACCTGGGTCCACTCCCCAGTACCCAGTACCAAAACCAAACAAACAAAAAGGAAAAAAAAGTGGATGTGGAGTGAGATATACTCCTTCCTTGTGTGCATCCAAATGAGTGCACAGGCCCTCTCAAATTTAAGGGCTGTGTTTAGGGCTAATTACTATGGGGAAAAAGGGGGACAACAAAAATAACAACATGGGAGAAGTTACAAAATCTTTATAAGGCTTACATGGTGCCTAACCTTTATCCTTATCTGGTACCCAGAAATATAGATGGCTGCTTTTTTGCTCCTAAGGGTCAAGCGCTCACCAGGGTTCCTTCTCTCTGAACCTCTTTGCCCTTTTATCTGGTTCCCACAGGTGCCTTTCTCCTTCCCCAGAGCCTCTCTTTCAAGATGTGTAAGAACATTTTGGGTGTGGATGTACAGACAAACTATGTTTTAGGCAGAATCATTTATTGTCAGAGTTACTCCAAGATAGTTCTTTTCATCTCTCTCCAGGCCTCCCTCATGCCTCCAAAGTCACACAATTCCCAACTTCCCAACTGTTGACTGTTGGTGTCTTTAATATACTCAGCAAAAAGATGAGCTCTAAGCTGGAGGTGTCTGATGACACTAAACTGTTTGAAGGAATTAAAGCAACTCACTGAAGGATGCCAAGGGACTCCACAGGGAATGGAACATGTTGAGCGGGGCAGCTAGCTGCAGTGAAACACCAGGTCTGACTTGGGTCTCCAAATTTTCAAAAGGAAGTTTGAAATTCTCAGATTAGCTAAACTTGTTGAAAGAAAGAAAAAAACATTAAAATCCATAATTATATGTTCAAGGATTGAAAGTGTGAACAGTCCAGGGTACAATGAGAGTGATGGACGATTTGCCCCGTCCATGGCAACCAGAACTTCTGCTCTTGTCTGGCTGTGTGGAACTGTCTTTGGTTCCATGTTGTGATTTCCCCTCCCTATTTCTCTTATTACTTTCCTTCCAGGATAGTTATCACAGTTTGTAATTATGTGCTTGTTTGATTAATTTCATAGCCTGATTTCATCATATTTCCAACTTACAGAACAAAGATTTTGTTTTGTCCAAAATTATATCCCAATGCCAACCTAGTGCCAGGTGTCTCTAGTAGTGTTCAATAAATGTTTCTTGAACAAAAGAATGCAGAGACTTTACACATTTCCCCCCTCTGCTTAGAATATCTTCCCTCTTTCCATTTATCTGGTGAACTTGAGGTAAGATAAAAGAAATAATGTAGAAAGGCGATATAAAGGGAGAACAAGAAAAATGTTAACTTAAATGTGGAATTCTGTGGCAAAATTCCCCAATACCCTTACTCCTCAGTCAGGCCTATTAGTCACAAATGTCTAAGGAATTTACAAATCTTTAATAATCACCCTGAGCACTGTTGACTAAGCTTAGGTAACTGTTTAAGATTCCTCTTACTCTGTTGATCAGACAACAGAGACCACACAAAATATTCAGAAAGATGGCTGAAAACCACTTATGAAATACCTTGAACTGTAAATTATACAACCTAGGTATAATTGAGTAGGAGAGATATCTGTTGGTCAGAAGACAGAGGTCATACAAAAGAGCAACCTCCTTGGACACTGTTAACTGTCCCTAAATAGTTTAACAAAAGAGATACCTATTGATAAGATAATGAAGGCTCCATCAGGACCCCAAAGATGACCCTAAATCATCTTGTGATTACTGGCTGATGTCATTCTCACATATGTCTCCTATTCACTCCTGAGGGAAGTCTATAAGCGAAGAGCTCTACACCCCTACGTGTGGCTCTCACTCTGGAGATAACCTGCATTCTTCTTTGAAAGTGTGGTTCTTGCTTTCTTAAATAAATCTGTGTATCTGATTGGCTCATGTTCAAATTCTTTTCCATCAGGCAAGCCAAAGACTCTGCTGGTCCTGAGTTGTGTTGCCCCCTCTCCCCCACTGGGAACTACTCCAGACCTTTCACAGAATCAACTTTCTTCCATGCCAAACTCATATTCATGTTGTTTTTTTAAACCCAGCTCCTATTACTACTACAAAATATTTTCCCACAGAGGAAAGTATGGCTCCTTTTTCTCCATCCTCTATGTCTCTGACTGGCTGCTCTCAGAACAGTATACTTCAGTTGTTTGTTTACATAACTTTCTTGGCAATTAGACTGTGAGTTCTTGGAGGTCAAAGACTGGGTATCATTCATCTTTTCATTCCCAGTATTCTTTGGCATGCAGTAGGTGCTCACTGGTGTTTGAAAAGTGAGTAATAGCTGAACCTTATGTTTCCTATCCATCTCATCCAAGAAGTTCATTTAGGAGCAGTGCTGAACTGTTAATCAACAGTACAACAAATATGCAGGACTCTGATGATGCTCCCAGGTGGCATTTATATTAACTGCTTCTCCTCCTTTAAATACTTGCCACCTTTCTCATTCATTCTTGTGGTCCAATAAGCTTCCCAGACCACAGTGGGTGAAGCGATGCTAAAAGTTGGGCCATAAAAGCACTTCCCTTGGTGATTTCATCCAATAGCTGGGTCACAGCAGTTCTTTCCTCTGCAGTGGTGCTAATGTGAAGGTGTCAGCCCAATTAATTCCCCACCACTTGGAGAACAGGGCCATCTCTAGAGAGTACTGACAGGATCAAGTGCCTAGTTCTTGTGAGACTCAGCCCTGTCCTCTCAGGGGTTTGGTTATGTAAATCAGTCCATTCCCCATTGGCCTAAAGTAGTTCAAGTTGTAAGACTTACTGTCAGAAGCACAGTTCAGCTTCTCTCTTATGTTGGTTCCTCATCTCCATCCTTTCCCCATGCAACGACCCCAAACTGCCTCTAAAACCTTCTTGAACAGCCGAGCACAATAGTGTATGCTTATAATCACTCTGAAGGCCAGCCTGGGCAACTTTGTGAGACCTGTCTCAATATAAAAATAGCTGGATATGTAGCTGAGTGGTAGAACACCCCAGGTTCAATACCTAGTAACCCCAAAATAAAATAAAAAATTTCTTGAACAAGTAATGAAGAATATTCATTTGAAAAACTTCCAGTTATAAGAGGACAGTAAAGATGGTTCTGTGCTGTCCCACCAAAAAACCCCAACTGCCTTGAAACAAGAAGTTTTAAGTGAGTATATCTTACAGCCAGGTGTGATGGCACACGCTTGTAACCCTAGCAGTCGGGAGGCTGAGACTGGAGGATGCGGGTTCGCGGCCAGCCTCAGCTACCTAGTGAGGCACTCTGCAACTTAGTGAGACCTGGTTTCAAAATAAAGAATAAAAAATAGGGCTGGGGGTATAGCTCGAAGGTAGAATGCCCCTGAGTTCAATTCCCAGTACCACGCACACACACAAAAGTGTATCTTTAGTGAACAATTGTGAAGATAATTATGACTCTTAACCAAAGAGGAAGAAAACCACCCTAAAGTCCCTTCCTAGGGCCTGTTAATATGAAGAAGCTGATTTACTCCCCAGAACTGCAGAAAGGCTCAGGAATTGGTGGCATACAGTACCTGGAAATCAGAAGCCAGAAAAAAGAAGTGAAAACTGAAGAGTGTGTAAGAAGCCCAGGCATGGTGACACATGCCTGTAATCCTAGGTACTCAAGAGGCTGAGGCAGGAGGATTGTTAGGGTTGAGACCAACTAGGGCAACTTAGTGAGACCTTGTCTCAAAATAAAATTTTAAAAAAGGGCTGGGGCTGTAGCTCAGTGGCAGAGTGCCTTCCTAGCATGTGCAAGGCTGTGGGTTCAAGCCCCAGTACTGTGAGAGGGAGAGGGAGAGGGAGAGGGAGAGGGAGAGGGAGAGGGAGAGGAAAAAGGAAGGAAGGAAGAAGGAAGGAAGGAAGGAAGGAAGGAAGGAAGGAAGGAAGGAAAGAAGGCAGGCAGGCAGGCAGAAAAGGAGTGTGTAGGGAGCAGCTAGACCTCTAGGTTCCCACTCACTCTACCAAGCAGGACGATGAGAGTCTCAGGAGAAACTGAGCTAGAACATCTTAGGAAACCCATCAGAGGAGAGCTGGCCGTGAGGTGATAGAGTATGAAAAGAGGGAAGTAAGTTCCTGTGTTAGCTTGCCATTGTTGTGACAAAATACCTAAGAAAGTCAGCTAAGGAAAGAAAAAAATTATTCTGGCTCATAGTTTCAGGGATTTCAGTCCATGGTCAGTTGGCTCCTTTGCTTCTGGGCCTGTGGTGACGCAGAACATCATGGTGGGGAGCATGTTATGGAGCAAAAATGCTTATATGCCACCACACCAGGTTTAACTTCCTTATTTTAAGTTATAAATGTTTGGAAAAAGATTACTAGAGATGTGATTAAGTTATCCAGTAAGGTGGTTAGAAACAAGAAAATAGCAACAACAACTCAGAGAGGGAGACGCTTTCATAGAAGGAAAAAAAAAATCATTCCCAAGGGTTGGGGGAAAGAATGTTACTAGACTTCTCAGCACCAGAGCTGGTAGCTAATGGAGTCATGCCATTAAAAGTCTGAATAAAAATGATTTTCAACCTAGAAATCTATATGCACTCACCAAAAATCACTGATTATGAGTGACGATAGAATACACATATTCTTATACACGATGGTAGAATGCACACATTCTTATACAAAATCATGAAAAGATGTTCTTCTTTCATGTATACTTTCTCAGGACACTATTATATATGTTCTTCCAAATGAAATAAATCAAGAAAAACACAGTAGATTCAGGGAATGGGGAATCCAACAGAAGACTGGAGTGCATGGCACCTCTGAGACCACAACGAAAAGAAGTTCAAGAAGATACAGAATAGAGAAGACTACGCTATGTGGCAAGCCTGGAAACTAGCCTGTGTGAATTAAGTGGGATGGAGAGTTCCAGGAAGGATGCTACAAGAACAAAATGAAACTACTATATTATCTAAGAGGTATGGTCATGCGAAAATTTCTAGTGAGCAGTCATTTACAGAGCTATTGGTATGGAAACATGTGTAATTGCTTTAATGAAATCTAAGCAAAGGGAGAAACAGAGGCAATTATCAACCTAAGAGAAATTAAAAAGTACATAAGACAGAAAATGTAATCACCATATGCTTCCTGATTCATCAGCAAACAGTATTTAGAGTTTTATTAATTAATACTGAATTTTTGGATTTAAACCCCAACATGTTACAACTATGTTGGAAGAACATGAGAAGAGGCTGGGGAAGAGTAAGAGCACTTATAACTTCAACTACAATAGAAAGAAATCAATAGGTAATATCTAACATGATGAGTGGAAACAGAATCACAAACCCAGAAACTTGGAAGCAAACATAAATAACTTTAAAAGCTGGAAATAATTGTCTCTGGATAATAGGATGGGTGAGTGTGGGGCAGAACTACATAAAATAGTATTTGTTGCTGTTTTTGTTAAAAGCCTTTTGGCATTACTTGACCTTTCAGGCTATGTATATGTACGGTAGAATACATATATAAATATATATGTGTATATATATTGTTTTGATAAGTAAAAATTAGTTTAAAATACAATTGTGTTGAAAGGACACTAAATTATTGGCCTGCTCAGCTGCCTTTGTGTCTCATTACAGCTTTGCTCTTATGCTTGGAGGATTGAGTGGGGGTCAGAGGACAGGTTACAAAGTGCTTTGTGTGACCAGCCAAAGTGCATGGATTTTATCATCCAGGAAAGAGGAGCCTTCAGGGATCTTAAGCAGTGGAATAATAGGATCAGACATGCTCTCTGAGCATTAGTCTCCTCATCTGTAAAATGACCCATTTGGCCTGGGAAGAACCATTTTGTCACTTTTTTCCCCTCAGTGTTTTATTGTGAAAACTCTTAAATATTTTATTAGTTACTAGGTTTAAAAAACTAGTTATTTGTTTTCACTAGTATTTATTATATACTATTTAATTATCACAAATTATTAAATTTATTATAAATATTTTTCAGAAAAATTGAAAGACTTATAGAGCAAACATATCCCCACCTAGATTCTACAATTAACATTTTACCATATTTGCCTTCTCACATAATGGTCCATCTATCTAGCTCTCTGCCTTCCATCAAGTCATCCTATATTTTTGATACACTTGCAGATATCACTATACTTTATCTCAAGTACTTCAGTATGCATGTCATTTACTATATCTCAAGATGTAGTGCATTTGGGTAAAATTTGCATACAATGGAATTCACAAATTTTTAGTACATCATTCAGAAGTTTTTTTTTTTTTTTTTGCGGTACTGGGGATTGAACTCAGAGGCATTCTACCTCCGAGCTATACCCCCAGCCCTATTTTTTATTTTTTTTTATTTTGAAACCGAGTCTCACTAAGTTGCGGAGTGCCTCACTATGTAGCTGAGGCTGGCCGCGAACCCGGATCCTCCGGTCTCAGCCTCCCGAATGCTGGGATTACAAG
>PVLC010038965.1:0-14489 GCA_004027655.1 Graphiurus murinus
CGGTACTGGGGATTGAACTCAGGGGCATTCTACCTCCGAGCTACACCCCCAGCCCTATTTTTTATTCTTTATTTTGAAACCGAGTCTCACTAAGTTGCAGAGTGCCTCACTAGGTAGCTGAGGCTGGCCGCGAACCCAGATCCTCCGGTCTCAGCCTCCCGAATGCTGGGATTACAAGCGTGCGCCACCACGCCCGGCTGGTATACAGTGGTTTTTACAATTGACTTTCTTGTGTGTTCGGTATTGGGAACTGAACTCAGGGACATTCTACTTCTGAGCTACACCCCTAGCCCTATTTTATTTTGAAACAGTCTCACTAAGTTGCTGAAGTCTTTGCTAAGTTGCTGAGACCAGCCTTGAATCTGCAATGTTCCTGGGTCAACCTCCTAAGTACTTGGTTTACAGGCATATATCACTACTCCCATCTTAAATTCTGATATATTTTAAGCTCTCTTTCTAGGCTCTTTATCCCATTGCATTGATTGGTTTGTTTCTTGATACTTGTGCTAGTTTTGCACTGTCAAAATCATTTAAATTTCAGTTTTAACCCCTGCCCAGTAATCTCAGGAAGGATTCTCAAAAAATGACAATTAAGCCGGTTGTGGTGGCACACACTTTTAATCTCAGTACTTGGGAGGCTGAAACAGGAGGTCCCAGGTTCCAGGACAGCTTCAGCATATAGTGAGGCTCTCATCAACCTAGTGAGACCCTATTTCCAAATAAGAAATAAAATCGGGCTAGGGGGTATAGCTCAAAGGTAGAGTGCCTCTTGGATTCAATCCTCAGTTACCCCCCCCCCAACAAAAGCCCCCGGCAATTAGGTTTACATATATAAACATTTTATTAACATGTTTAGGACTCTTCCAGTATAAGAACATTTTGCTAGGACTGAGCATTTCTTTGACTCTACAGTCCTTTTGTGACCTGGGTAGCATGAGAAAAGCAAATGTTTTATTACTTGATTTTGCTTACAATAGATACTGTCTTTGGCTTTTAACAAATAACTCTCTACCAGTTTAAAGAATTACTATATAGGAAACTGAATGGTAGAGAGAAGGGATTAGAAGACAGATTGTTTTTGCTGTATACCTTCTATATCATATGTATGGATTACCTGCTAAAAAGATTGATTAAAATAATTTATTAACAATTATTCTTTCAAAGGATGAAAATAAACATGTATTCCTTTGCTGCCGAGAACCTTTGTTGAGGCAAGGGAAGGTTATGCTCTTTTCCCTTTCTTTGAATGTCAACAGTAAAACTAGCTTTGGTCCAAAATGGTAGTAATTTGCTCACTTTGTGTGTTCTCTCAGCAGGTGTGTTGCCGCCAGACTGATTACTGGCAATTTGTGAAAGACATTCGTTGGCTCAGTCCCCACTCAGCCCTTCATGTGGAGAAGGTAAGAGTGAAGGAAGAGCTGGCATGCTAGGGTGTGTTGCACGTCCTCATTGGTTGATATTCTGTTGGAAGAGTCTCATAGCCTAGCATGGATTGTATACAGGTTTCTTTTTTTTTTTTTTTTTTTTTGGCGGTACTGGGGATTGAACTCAGGGGCATTCTACCTCTGAGCTATACCCCCAGCCCTATTTTTTATTCTTTATTTTGAAACCGAGTCTCACTAAGTTGTGGAGTGCCTCACTAGGTAGCTGAGGCTGGCCGCGAACCCGGATCCTGAGGTCTCAGCCTCCCGAATGCTGGGATTACAAGCGTGCGCCACCACACCTGGCTCTGTATATACGTTTCTGTCTGTTTGTTTTTTGGTAGTACTGGGATTGAACCCAGGGGCATTCTACTTCTGAGTTCTATCCCCAGCCCTATTTTTTATTCTTTATTTTGAAACAGGGTCTCACTAAGTTGCGGAGGACCTCACAAGTTGCTGATGCTGGCCTCGAACCTGTGATCCTCTTGTGTACAAGTGTACACTACAATGCCTGTCTCCAGTTTCCTGTTAACTGAGGAAAGAAAATTATCCTAAATTATCCTTATGGGACTGACTTGAGGGGAAGGTTATTTGCTTTACAGAAATAAACCTGACAAACTCATTGTTCCAGGTCATTTTGTCTCCTTTGGGGAAAGAGTGAAAAAGACCTGTGTATATGGGATCAGAATGAAACTGTTCAAAATCCAGGGCAAATGGCAAGAGTTTCTCCAAAGTAATAGGGAAAGTGGGACTGATATACTAAGAACTGTGCAAAAGAAGATGCACCAATTAGAAAGGAATGTGAGCTGAGCATGGTGGCACACGCTTGTAATCCCAGTACGTGAGAAGCTGAGACAGGAGGTTCACTGGTTTGTGGCCAGCCTCAGCTATTTAGTGAGGCCTTTATAACTTAGTGAGATCCTGTTTCAAAATAAAATAGGGCTGAGGGTAGCTCAGAGGTAAAATGCCCCTGGGTTCCATCCCCAGGACCACACACACACAAAAAGAAAGGAATGTGAGGTTTCTGGAGGCCAGTATCAAATTGAGCCAAGTTTGTCCCTCACAACTTTGGCTACCATTGTAGCACTTCATTCTCCTGTCCTCAGCTCAGTTATTAGTGCCCCTGGTTTCCAATCAGGGAAACTGAGCTCAAGAAACTTAGGTAACTTGGCCAGAGTTACACAGCTGGTTCCAGAACAATCACTGCCAATTTTATGTATGTGTCCATTTAACTATATATTATAGAACATTTTAAATCTATATAGATTAAAATAACAAAACGAACTCCAAAAAATATCCATCACTCCTCTTCAACACTTGATGATATCCATTGGTCTTGTTTCATGTGTACTCTCACCACAAGATTCATTGCTAAGATGATGTCAGGAAAACTAACTCCTCTCTGAATGACCAGGAAACCAAATCACAGGGTCTCATCTCTATAAGGAAAGGCCAGATCCTATTGTTTTCTTTGTTCTTCTCACTTTTATTTTTCCCACTAATCTTCCCTCTAACTTCCTTTTCTAAAATATGTTGCTCTAGTCATTTCTTCTTAGAAGCTGCCTCATACATTGCCACTCATACATTTTTGTCATACTAATCCTGAGCTACAAGAGCTTGCTCTTAGAAATATTCAAGGAAGAGGAGGTTCTGAAAAGAGAATGCTGTGTCTAGAGCCACTAAGAGGTATTCAGATGGCTTCTCTTTGAAGTCGAGTCTTTGGTGCCATTTTTCCTAGATCCTTCCCCACAGATTTTTGTCACATTCCTTTCCGGAGGCTGTCTGAAATAGAGGGCACTGTGAGAGAAGCCAAGAGGTCACATTCATCCTTCCTCTGAATATCCCAGAAGAGATCCCTCTTTGGAGTTAGAACATGAAGAGTTAGATGTGGGCCAGATGTGGTAGCACACACCTGTAATCCCAGCTACTTGGGAAACTGAGACAGGAAGATCTCAAGTTTGAGTCCAGCCTGGGCAACTTAGTGACACTCTGTCTCAAAATAAAAATTTAAAAAAGGGCTGGGAGTATAACTTAGCAGTGAAATGCTTGCCTAGCATGAGCAAGTTCCTGGACTCAGTCCTCAGTACCAAACACACACATACAAAAATCCAGATACAGAGCCGGGCGTGGTGGCGCAGGCTTGTAATCCCAGCATTTGGGAGGCTGAGACTGGAGGATCCGGTTTTGAGGCCAGCCTCAGATACCTAGTGAGGCATTATGCAACTTAGTGAGACGCTGTTTCAAAATAAAGAATAAAAAATAGGGCTGGGGGTATAGCTCGAAGGTAGAATGCCCCTGAGTTCAATCCCCAGTACCGCAAAAAAAAAAAAAAAAAAAAAAAAAAAAAAAAAAAAAAAAAAAAAAAAAAAAAAAAAAAAAAAAATCCAGATATAGCAGCCTTGTCCCTCCTGGAGTTGCATGTCAGGTCTTAACTGCTCAGACAGTGGCCCAGTCCAGCAGTGAAACTACTAACACCTTATTTCATTCTCCATTTTCAGTATCCTCTAGATGCTAATTGGAAGAAAATATCTCTGATTACCTCCCTTACCTCTCAGTGTTGTTAGGGCACTAGGCCTCAGTCTTGCTCTATTTACTAGGATGTGTATTTTGACTCCTGTCTCTCTGCCCCCCAGTTCATCAACTTACAGGAGAATGGCCAGAGCAATGCTGATGGTGTGAGCGAGCGTGCTGTCGCAGAGCTGTGGCTGCAGCACAGCTTGCAGTGCCACTGCCTCTCAGCCCAGCTCCGGCCTCTGCTTGGGGACCGACAGTACATCAGGAAATTCTACACAGGTGGGTGGAGGTGCTGAGGGTTGCTGCATGCAATTCCTTATTCTCTTCCACCTCACTCTTTTGCTGTAGATGTCCTCTATCTCCAGATCACCATAGTTTTCACTCAGTGCCATACAGATTCTACTCAGAAATACATATCTAGTCTTCTCTCCCCCTTTCTTGAAAAACACACTCAGACTTTATGCTGTGGTATTCCCGTACACCCATACATACAAATTGGGAATAGTAACCACCATTTATCAAGAGTTTCCTACATGTCAGACACTTTAATATTATACTCATTACAACGGCCCCAGAAGTTGGGTATTAGTACCCCTGTTTTCCAATTAGAGAAACAGAGTTCGAGGAGGTTAGATGACTTTGACAAAGTCAACCAGAGCCAGGATTCTGGGTCTTTCTAAGCCTCTTATCTTGGCCTGTTTGCTATACTTCTCATGCCTCAGCTTCTCTCATATTTTACTTGTCCCTGATTCCCCTTTTCCCCTAGTGATTCTCCTCAATTCCTTTTTATTTTATTCCCTTCCCCTCCCTCCCTCCCTCCCTCCCTCCCTCCCTCCCTTCCTTCCTTCCTTCCTTCCTTCCTTTCTTTTCATGAGCTTCTCTCTCCTGGGGCCATAGTGGGAGCTGAAGCTCTCCCTGCTAGGCTTCATCATTGTGGTGGTTTTCTTTTCCCAGATACTGCTTTCCTGCTAAGCGACGCCCATGTCACGGCCATGCTCCAATGCCTAGAAGCAGTGGAACAGAACAACCCCCGTCTCCTGGCTCAGATCGATGCATCTATGGTAAAGGGCACAAGGAATCATCTGTATCTATGCTGAGTCAGGTTTTCCATGTCAGACCTAGTATGGCTTATTGGTACACAGGACCATTTTTTCCCCCTTTGGTATAAAGAAAATTTATAATACAAAGAAAATTTTGTGCCGGGCACGGTAGCACACGCTTGTAATCCCAGTACTTGGGAGGCTGAGACCGGAGGATCAGGTTCGAGGCCAGCCTCAGCTACTTAGTGAGGCACTCCGCAACTTAGTGAGACCCTATTTCAAAATAAAGACTAAAAAATAGGACTGGGGGTAGGTCGGAGGTAGAATGCCCCTGAATTCAATCCCAGTAACGCAAAAAAAAAAAAAAAAAAAAAAAATGTTGTCTATAATAAACTCTAGTGCCTCAAGCTAGAATGGAATTGGAGTCCCTACTCCTTTTAGAGTAGTGTGTCCCTTATCTCTCCTGGTTGTTTTAATTTTGATTGTGGGCTGCCATTCCATTGAATAATTTCTATGTGCCAGGCATAGTGCTATGTGTAAAATATGCATCATCTCATTTAATCCTGACAACTCTCCAGTAGTCTTTAATCTCTTTTTATAAAGAGGCACAGAGTAGGTAAGTGACTTGCTCAAAGTTTGGACCAAATAGCTTATAGTGGCAGTGTGTGGATTAAAACTGTTGTATCTGACTTTGTACTCCACATGCATAGTCTTAAGTTCTTTGTTGTGCTGCCTCCAGGAGAAAGCATTTCCACTTTGACTGCCTGGAAAGACTGCAGTGCAGAAGCTATGGCATACAGCAAGACTTCATGGTTTCGAAATTGAGGGTAGCTGTGCTGTATCTACAGGCTCTGGCTATAGTCTGGGCATGCTGCCAAAAGCCAGCTTCAGTCAGCATTTCTCTAGTACTCAGTGCCCCTCCTCTGAGGGCCTCTGTTCTTGACTCTGACACATGTTTTGTTTTATTTTAGTTTGCCAGAAAGCACGAGAGCCCACTGCTGGTGACAAAGAGCCAGAGCCTGACAGCGCTGCCTGATTCCACATACATCCCTCCGACCACCTATGCTCAGCATTCCTACTTTGGGTCCTCCTCTAGCCTCCTCCAATCCATGCCCAATCACTGCTCAGGTATGGGGGCAGGCAGGGGTGGTCATTACATGTATCTCTAGGCCTGGAAAGTAGAGGACTTCATAGGTACTTAAAGGCTAGGAATTGAGTCTTAGGTTGATGCAGATTGTCAGACTTCCTGCCTTAATGGACATCTTATAAGAATGATGAACAAATTACTAGATTATCTTCTGTTTATACTTCAAATAAACCAGCTAATTATTTGCCTAGCAATTGTTGCCTTACAGGCCATTAGTGACCATTAATAAGTGAAATTGTCTTTTCATTTCCCAAAACAATTTTGAATTTAATGCCTCTTGAATTTCTCATTGAAAAATAATGGACATCTTAAAAAGTTATATAGCTGGGTGTGGTGGCGCACACTTGTAATCCCAGTACTTGGGAGGCTGAGACAGGAGGATCTGGGTTCCCAGCCAGCCTCAGCTACTTAGTGAGGCCCTCCACAACTTAGTGAGACCCTGTTTCAAAATAAAGAATAAAAAATAGGACTGGGGGTGTAACTCAGAAGAGGTAGAATGCCCCTAGGTTCCATTTCCAGTACTTTAAAAAAAAAAAAAAGTTATATAGCAGCTAGTCTTAAGATAATTCAGCAGATTCATTAAAACAACAAAGGAAAGAGATTTGATTTTATTCTCTTGATTTTCTAATTCACACTGCAAGAAAGCATTTCTATAATAACTAACATTTATTGAGTGCCTATAACATGCTAGCTATTATCAATTTATACATATTATCTCTTTTGATACTTAAAACAGTCTTGTGAGGTAGGTATTATTACAGTTCATTTTATAGATGAGGAATGCATACCAAGAAGCAATAAAGCCACCATCCCAAGAGCAGCAATAGGCGGTTGGTCCTTTTTGTGGACAAACCCTTCATACATACCACAGGGTTTCAGCTCACTTTTCTCTCCCCTCTCATATCCTAGAGAGAAGATCTACTTCCTTTTCCCTCTCTGGCCCTCTCCGGAAACCTCAAGAAAGCAGAGGACACCTCTCACCATCAGAGGATCAAACCATCCAAGCCCCTCTGCTTTCAGACTCTTCACTAGCCAGGGATTCCCCATCAACTCCAAATGAGATGAGCTCCAGTACTCTGACCAGCCCCATAGAGGCATCCTGGGTCAGCAGCCAGCATGATTCCCCAAGTGATGCCAGCGAGGGGCCTGAGTACTTGGCCATTGGCAACCTGGACCCTCATGGCCGGACTGCCAGCTGTCAGAGTCACAACAGCATTGCTGAGAGCAGCAGCTCTAATCTCTTTTCCTCTGGCAGCTCCCAGAAGCCAGATTCTGCTGCTTCTTCTTTAGGGGACCAAGAGGGAGGCGGGCAGAGCCAGCTATCCAGTGTCCTTCGCAGGTCCAGCTTCTCAGAGGGGCAGACACTTACTGTCACCAGTGGGACAAAGAAGAGCCATATACGCTCCCATTCGGACACCAACATCGCCTCCAGAGGAACCCCAGGTAATGATGAGCACCAGCCACTGGTTAGTAAGATGTCTTCTGAATTTAGGGTACAAGGAGGGTTTGTTCCCAAGACTTCATATGGCAGAAAGAGAAGTTACTTTTCTGATGACATGAGATTCTGTTTTATAAATGGGAAAGAGAAGTTTGTAACATAATATTTATACTCAAGAAATCTCTAAGCTGGGCGTGGTGGTGCATGCTTGTAATCCCAGCATTTGGGAGGCTGAGACCGGAGGATCCGGGTTCGCGGCCAGCCTCAGCTACCTAGTGAGGCACTCCGCAACTTAGTGAGACCCGGTTTCAAAATAAAGAATAAAAAATAGGGCTGGGGGTGTAGCTTGGAGGTAGAATGCCCTTGTGTTCAATCCCCAGTACCGCAAAAAAAAAAAAAAAAAAAAAAAAAGGGCGGGGGGTGTAGCTCGGAGGTAGAATGCCCCTGAGTTCAATCCCCAGTACCGCAAAAAAAAAAAAAAAAAAAGAAAAAGAAATCTCTAGCCAGGTGTAGTGGTACACGCCTGTAATCCAAGTACTTGGGAGGCTGAGACAGGAGGATAGCAGGTTTGAGGACAGCCTCAGCAAGTAATGAGACTCACCAACCTAGTGAGACCCTGTTTCAAAGTAAAAATAAAATAGGGCTGAGGATGTAGCTTGGAGATAGAATGCTCCTGGGTTCAATCCCTAGTAACACACACACACACACAATCTCTGAATATATTTGTTCCTTTATTTATTGCTAAATACTAAATGTTTTCCTGGATTCTTTAGTTCCTGAGCATCAGAGCATGAGTCATTACAGTTCAAGCTTTAAATGTGTCTCTCAGATTGAGGGGAAGTATTGAAGAGCTTTAAAAATAATCCTAGAAATTCCTCCCCTTTCTGCAATTCCTTAGAAGTCTGGTCAGGATGTCATACCAGTATGAGAGAAACAGAATGATATTAGGGTTTCCTAATTAAAACCAGGATATAGTGAGTACGGGGTGATGTGACCAAGTAACCAGGTAGATGGGGCTGGCTGCTACATCACTAATTCAGGCTTTAAAGCAGCCAGGTAAGGAGGCCATGACCTCTGCAGCCCTCCCCAGAATATTGGCTGAGAGTAAGGAGCAGAGTAGAAATGGGGAAAGGAGGCCTTGCTGCTTTGGTGTCTCCCTGCCATCATCTTGCCTGGGTTGTTGGTATCCAGCAGGCTTTGTTTGGGTTTCATTTGTAGCACAATTTCCATAACAGCAAGTGTAAAATGTGCTTAAAGCCATTCTGGGTCAGGAAAACCCCAGAAATAAAATATAAAAAATTTAATAAGACAAAAAGCATTCCCTTTAGCAACTGGAGCTACCATGGCCTTCTCTGTAATTTCTAGAAAGATGAGAACTCAGGGCCTTATCTGACAAACTTTTATCTCTGTTTTCCCTCAAGAATTTGATTTGACTAATTGGAACTCTTTAGGAGAAAATTCTCCAAATCAAAGCCTGTCTTCCCATGAGCTTTCTTAGATGTGAAGAGTGCTTGGGTTGGAGCCTCACATCACATCTCCTGCAGACCTGGTGTCTGCTACACTCCAGATCACTGGCCTTTGAGCATGTAAAATTTCCCTGCCCCCATTCTTGAATCCACGTGGATTCCAGAAACCACGGTAACCTGCATGGGAAAAGGGAGCCAGGGAAAACCTACGCAGAAGGGTCTGAGGGAGTGTGGGTCATGTATAGCTTCTTGTATGAGCCCTCCCTCCTTCAGCACTGGGGTTCCCTTTTGGAGTTATGTCTCTACCTCTGCCAGGTAAAAGGACACTGTTTTTTCTTTCTTTCTAATCTTGTTTGTTCTGTCTGGACTCTCCTCTGTACCTGTGTGCTTACCTACAGGAGGCCCCAGGAATATCACCATTATAGTTGAAGATCCCATTGCAGGTTTGGGAGCTAGTCCTCCACCTCTTCTTCCTTCTCTTTCTCTGTGGCCACTGTGCTTAGTTCAAAACCTTCTTTTCTAGTCTGGTGTCAAATCAAGTCTGGCTGCTCTGGTTTGTTATGATGCTAGGCCCTGTCTTCAAAATAACACCAATATTTCACATGATATATTTTCTGCTCACAACTTCCAAATGCCTCAGTCTCCCAACAGCTTCTGGGAGGCCAAATCAAGACTTAGTAATTCAGTTTTTCCCAAAGATGAAATTCAGGCCTGCTGTTTGTCTTAAGGCCTCATGATGAAGCAGTGGCAGAATGTTTCTTATAACTAAATACTTCCTGTGGATTACTTTATTTGCCTTGACTTAACACCAGAATGTGTTTTACCCTTTCTGTGGTCTTGGATATGCTTGCATGTTTTGTTGCCTGTCCAAGAGTCCTGTTCCTTTTTTCTTTCATCCTCATTCCCTGTGAGTCCTTACATCCCATTCCAACCATTACACATTTTTCTAGTGACCTAAGTCTTTTTTCTGTTTGTTTTTTTTTTTGCGGTACTGGGGATAGAACTCAGGGGCATTCTACCTCCGAGCTATACCCCCAGCCCTATTTTTTATTCTTTATTTTGAAACCGAGTCTCACTAAGTTGCGGAGTGCCTCACTAGGTAGCTGAGGCTGGCCGCGAACCTGGATCCTCCGGTCTCAGCCTCCCGAATGCTGGGATTACAAGCGTGCGCCACCACGCCTGGCTTCTGGTTTTCATAATAGTGTTTAAACTGAGATTGTGTTTCACTTTGGGTACTGTAATTCATGGAGATATTAACACTGTAGGAATGTGTCTGCAAGACAGAGAGGACTGAAAACCATTGATCTTGGTAGTGAGTGAGGCCACTGGATATGTTAGCTTGGAAAAGAAAGGTTAAAGAGGAATAAAATCAAGTTGGGTGTGGTGGCACACTTCTGTAATCCCAGTACTTGGAAGGGTGAGATGGGAGGATGGCAGGTCAAGTTCAGCCCTGGCAACTTAGTGAGACACTGTTTCAAAACAAAAAAGGTTGGGGTGTAGCTCAGAGGTAGAATGGTCCTGGGTTCGATATCCTGTACACCCCCCAACACACACACATGAAGAAATTCTACAGAACCATCATTTAAAAGAGGATCGTTATTTTTAAGAAGATGAGAAATTGTAGGAAGGCGTATTTTGAGTGAGTGTAAAGAAATGCTAAGAATTAATTGAATGGGGAGCATCAGGAGGTAGTGTACCTGGTAAGCAAAGGCTGAATGGCCACATTTTATAAAGAAGTAAGGTTGTGGTGTTGGAGTTTGTACTGTGTGTGGTGTTGGAGTTTGTACTGTGTGCTCAAAAGGCCCTTCCAAGACATGGTTTCTCCCCAAGGTATCATGGTGACTGCTGGTTTGTCTTCAGTTCGGTAGTGAGGAGCAGAGCCCACTTCAGGGCTTTGAAGTCTTTCAGAGGTTACCAGAAGTCTCTGAGGCAAGGAGAACACAGAAATATCTATTTACTATGCAGTAGAGGAGCAGCTGACAAGGTGGCACCATTTGTTGGGGAAATGGGTTGGATGTGGCTCAGCCATGCATTCTCGAAGAGCACGTTGCTTACTTCTCAGGCACCCACATGCTTTTCCTTCTGCAGCACTGGAAATTTTGCATTCCCTTTTGAAGAATACCAGTTTCTCATTTCTTGCAAGCCCTGCCTGTTGCTATTTCTCCACCAGCTCTCACTCGTTTTATTTCCAGGTGCCTCCTGCTTGGCCAGCCTTCTCTTGAAACCTCTCCCTTCTTTAGTGACTGAGTCCCTTGGTTTCAAGGCCATTATCCTGGGCTTCTTTAGCATTGCCTTGAGACTGCCTTTTGTGTATGTGTGTGTGGTACTGGGGATTGAACCCAGAGGCATTCTACCTTCAACCCAATTCTACATCCCCAGCCCAATTTTATTTTTTATTTGGAAAGAGGATCTCACTAGGTTGATGAGAGTCTCACTGCTTGCTGAAGCTGTCCTTGAACCTGCGATCCTCCTGCCTCAGCCTCCCAAGTACTGGGATTACAGGCATAAGCCACCATGCCTGGCTTGAGACTGCTTTTAAGGACATTGCTGGATTTTATTTTGATTCCTTAGTGAATGTCAACTTTGTGGTATTGTTTTAAAACCTATTGTCAAGGTACCAAAAATTTGCTTGTCTTTGTTTTACCATTTAAAGACTTTTTTCTTTCTTTTCTTTTTGTGGTGCTGGGAATAAAACTCAGGACCTTACTCATGCTAGGCAAGCACTCTTATCACTAAGCCACATCCCTAGCCCCTGAAGACTGTTTTCTAAATTAGTTTGTCGATATTAGAAATTGGCTGATATTCCTGAAACATTTAGTTAGAAGATGAAAGAAAATTAAAATAATCCGTTTTGGTTTAATTCTTTTCCACCTTTATGTTACCCCATCCTGGACTTCCCATCTCCTTTCTTCCACGTGTTCTTGAATTGTTCACTATTGCTGTGCCCCCTCTCTCATGTTTGGGAGGGCTTTGGGAATGGGAGCAGTTAAATGTTGAAACTCCAGAGTTGGGAATGTACCTGTTGCTCATTGGTATGTATGTTTTTACTTCCTGGTGTGGTCACTGACACTAGAATCCTGCAATGATAAGTCGAAGTTAAGAGGCCCCTTTCCTTACTCTGGCCAAAGCAGTGAAGTCAGCACACCCAACTCTCTGTACATGGAGCATGGTAAGTGAGTACTAGGAAGGATAGGGCTGAAATTGTTCCTCTGCTCTGCCCCCCTGTGCTGTCTGCTAAGCGCTCAGCTTTGGGGCTCACCTCGGCTCTGTGGAAGGTACATACCGTGCAGTCTCACCCACCATTTCACCATTTTCAACTCCCATGCTAGAAATCACACTTACCTGCCATTTCTCTTGGTCCCCTGTTACATAGGGGTCCCACCCTTTCTTATATTACGGTGTCATCATGGTGTGTGTGTGTTGATCCAGATGGAATGACTTTGAGTGGGTGAGAGGGATCTTGAAAAGAGGCTTTGAGTATCTGGGTTTAGTTATCAGAAGACAAATTCCATATGAAATCATGCGCTTCCAGAAGGAAGCCATTTATTTCCTTTTCTAACTCTCAGCATATGTTTTTAAATTTTATTATTTTGTGTGTGTAGAGTAGAAGGGAGAATATGTCATCAATAAATTAAGACAGTAAAAGTATTGTCTTTGGGCTCTCTCCATTTGTTCCACTTTTCTCCAACCAAAAGGCTCTGTGCTCAGGGACTCTTGAGAGTCTGAGTAATTCCATTAGAAGATAGACATCTTTCTAGCATCAAATTCTTCACTATAGGGGAAGAGTTGAGACATCTTTAGTGATAAAGTCTTCAGATTTCTCAAAGAAATATGGCTGTTACAAATTTGCATTTCAAGTCAGAACCTTTTACATTCTGTTTTCCAACAGAGGGTGGTCAGTACCTGTGCTCAGGAGAGGGCATGTTCCGAAGACCATCAGAAGGACAGTCCCTCATCAGCTACCTCTCTGAGCAAGACTTTGGCAGCTGTGCAGACCTGGAAAAGGTGAGGAATCAAAGGGGCTGATAGGAGCTCATTCATTGGGACATTGGGCCGGAGGGTCTGTGGTGACATTTGTTTGAATGACATTTCAGGTACATGGCCGTGACGGGGTACAGACTATAGTAAAGATAAGCTCAGCAAGTCTGTTTCTGGGGAATTGTTTAGGGAGTGGGCATGTGCTCCTCATTGAGTTGAAAATATTAGCCATTTTTTTCTTAGAAGCTATGCTGGGCAGAGAAACATTGAGTTTTGGCCATGTGATTATTGTTCTTTTGATCTTGGAACTTAGGTAAATATTATTTTCAGAATCAATTTTTTGTATTTTATTTTAAGGCTCAGATTGTAATAACATATCTCTAGCATTTTTTGGCTTAAAAAATACTTTTATGTTGAGATATTTACCCTTATGCTTAGTGTACAGATATATGAAAAGAGCTGATTGAAATTCCTAGGCATCTTCTCTTGTTCTTTACTAGGCAAAGAACTCTAATAATCTTTGTTTCAAGTTTTATTACCAAGCTTCTTCAGCTTATTTAACTGCAAAGAATGAATTGTGTATAAGCAAAAATTGGAAAAAACTGCGGTGTCCAAGGGTTTTAAAAATATTAGAGACCTGATCCAGGTCTACAAACAAAGGAATTTTTAAAAGTAGACATGCTGGGCAGCACTGGTGCACACCTGTAAGCCCAGCACTTGGGAGGCTGAAAGAAGAGCATCATAGGTTCAAGGCTATGCAGTAACTTAATGAGATTCTGTTTCAAAATAAAAAATAAAAAGGGCTGTGGTGGGGGTATATAGCTCAGAAGTAGAATGTCCGGAGGGTCTGTGGTGACATTTGTTTGAATGACATTTCAGGTACACGGCCGTGACGGAGTACAGACTATAGTAAAGATAAGCTCAGCAAGTCTGTTTCAGGCCCAGAACCAAAAAAAAAAAAGTCATAAGATAATTAGCAGCACCAGCTGGGCATGGTGGCGCATGCTTGTAATCCCACTTCTAGGGAGACTGAGACAGGAGGATCCATGTTCCTGGCCAGCCTCAGCTACTTAGTAAGCCCCTCTGCAACTTAGTAAGACCCTGTTTCAAAATAAATAATTAAAAATAGGGCTGTAGGTAGAGCTTGGAGGTAGAATGCCCCTAGGTTCAATTCCCAGTACCGAAAAAAAAAAAAAAAAAAAAAAATTAGCGCCTAGTAACTTTTTCAAGTTTTATCATATTCAGAAGTTAAGTCAGTTCGATTTGCCTCATTAAAATTCTCCACAAGAAGCCGGGCGTGGTGGCGCACGCTTGTAATCCCAGCATTCGGGAGGCTGAGACCGGAGGATCCGGGTTCGCGGCCAGCCTCAGCTACCTAGTGAGGCACTCGCAACTTAGTGAGACCCTGTTTCAAAATAAAGAATAAAAATAGGGCTGGGGGTGTAGCTCGGAGGTAGAATGCCCCTGAGTTCAATTCCCAGTACC
>PVLC010038966.1:0-14510 GCA_004027655.1 Graphiurus murinus
GTAGTGAACACCTTCCTTTAAGTGTTCAAAATCTCTTACTTTTGTCTTCTGCTCCTATAGGAAAGGAATACTATTAAAGATCACATACAGCCCCCAACGCATTATTCTAATTATCCTCTGGTATTATTAAGAAAGAAAACAAAAGAATAGGCTTCTGGAATTGAATTCAACATAAAGAAGACTGTCTCAAAAACAAGGGTTTTGATACTGTGTGAAATGTATTATCATGGTAAAAATGTCAGGTATTTGAAGAGATTGTAGGGCTCACTTATTTCTCATCCTAGCTTTCAAAATTACAAGTATTTCTTGTCCAAAGTTCTCATATAGAATGTGATGATACTATTTTGTGTCTTTGGTCAGCTTAGCTTCACTTACCTTCTGTGTGGTAGAATCTTTCTTCCCATTTCATCATATTTTCCAGATGACTGAGCAAACATTAAAGAGATGCATGATATAAACAATAAGAAAAACCATGGAAAATAAAGTACACAATGAAATAAACCAAGTTAAACAAACAGATCTTGTTTCAGCTAAATAAAACAACAACTCTCTATCGTAGTAAATAAAGATTATAAAAATATCTGTGGAATATTACCTGCTCCCTGTTTTTCTACATCTACACACAATTAGCATTAGCCAATTTTTGTTGTTGTTGTTGTTTATTACAGTGTAAGAAAAAAGTTGTAATTCCTAGGGTACTTGGTATACAAAATCTGCAAATGCTACAGATTAGAACCTTAGAAGTGCACTCAGAAGCAGGTGGAGGGTAGTAGAATCCTCACAGTGCATGCTTCACAAAATACTGCTGCCTCTCTATTTAATTCTGATTTACAAAAGTGTACTGGTCAGCCAGGAGTCCTGGTGCACACCTGTAATCTCAGTATTTGGGAGGCTGAGAAAAGAGAATCACAGGTTTGAGACTGGCCTCAGCAAACTGGCCTCAAAAACAAAACAAAAAGTTAAAAAATAAAAAGGACTGGTTTTATAGCTCAGAAGTAGAAGGCTCCTTGGTTCAATCCCTAATACCAAAAAGAAAAAAAAAAGTTTACCTAGTCAAGGAAAATATTATGGATAAAGTATTTGATTACTTCAGAAAAATGCAAATGGATAAACAAGGCTTATCATATAGGATTTCAAAAATTGTCGATTCATCTCAAATTTTTGTAATTTTGTTGCTAAATATTTAAATATACACTAAGGTAAATTCCATTGTTGCTCACCTCCATTATTATTTATGGTTTCATTCGTTAAAAAGGTCTTCCAAACCTCTGGTCCTCTCTTTTTGACTTAAAGAAGATTCTTTTTTCCAGTCTCTAAGAAACTTTTTCTGTCTTGTTACTTATTGCATCCATATTCCACTAAGAACTATCTACCTACTTATCTAGCGTTGATCAATCCTGTTTAGTGTGTTTGTAAGTTTAGGAACCCAAAAGATTTTGGCATGAATTGGGGGGCAGAATCTCTAAAAGAATGGCAACTGAATTTCTATCCATATGTTTGAGTGTGTGTATGTGTAAGAGAGAGATGTTAACTTAGCTTTCCTTCAGCATCATTACTCAATGTGTAGCCTCAGGGCTGCCAATATAGAAAGAATTTCAATAAAGTAGGAGTCTTTCGTGACATCATCAAGATGCTTCCTTTTGCAGATAAAGGATCCAGATCCCAGACAGTTTAGATTCCAGTACCCAGTGAAAGCAGAGTTCACCACCTACATTCACCCTCCCTGATCTTCAATCAATTACACACCTTTCCCTCCACCCCAGCTTAAACCTAAAGTTCTTCCCTTGGTAGGAAACATAAGTCAAATAAAAGTGACTATAAAGTGCAGGATTATTAAAAGAAAGGGAAAGCAAAGGGCAGGTACAAGGACAGTTGAAAAGTTGATCAATTTTTGCTCACTTTTTCTATATTTAGTATTTTTAATTCATAGAAAAGTAGGATAAAAACAAGCTTCATCATTTGGAATCCCATGGTTTTTGCCTCATAATATTTGATGAATAAGAAAGCATATTATATCAGAAATACATATTTTAGCTTATAAGTTAATTTAATTTTATGATTTTTATTATTTTTTAGAAAATCAAGAAACAAAGTTTAAATAACTTCAGGCAATAGTATTTATCATTGCTTTCATTTATAGGTTTTATCAAACCAATGTTTGCCAGTGATTTCATGAGCATGTGTCACTTAAAGTACCTTCTTTCAGATGAGCTGTAAAATCAAATATCATAACACATTTCTTTTTGTAAGATAAATGCATCTGAACTAAATTACTTCTTGACTCATTGGACTAAAAAGTAGAGGATTCATCTTCTTGGAGTTTGTTAATAGAGAAAGTTAAATAATGTATGATATTGTTAAAATATCATTCACTACTAATTATTTGCTTATGACAGAGGAAGGCAAAAAATATAATCCATGAGCCATGTCTAGCTGGTCACCTGGTCTTATAAAGTTTTTTTGTTGTTGTTTTTTTGTTTTTCGTGGAGGGGTTAGGGGAGGACCACAGCCATGTTTATTCATTTATATATTGTCCTTGGTTCCCACCACAGAATTGAGTATTTGGCTCTCTACTGCAAAGTTTTAAGTATCTGCTATCCAAACCTTAACAACAACAAAAAAAAGTTTTCTGCCCTCTGACTTAGCCATGATTCAAGAGGAAGGTAGCTTGTATATATACCCTTGTATTTTTGAGTCTAATCTCCTGGTCAAAAACTGTTATTCTTGATATTTCATAAACAGAGGAATTCTGAAATCTTTATCAAACTTGTGAATACCAGGATCTACGTGGAAAAGTATTCTTTCTTGAATAGAACATTATTATGCAGAGTCAATTTGTACATATTTTAACAAGCATTGAACAATGTGTCTTTTATCTTCATTTCCATGAAGATATATCATCTACCTGTAGTTGTTTCTTCTTTCCTCTTTTCTCTTCGTGCCATAGATTTAAACAAGTAATTTGTGCTCAAGTGTGTATGAACTTATCCTTAACATGAAAAAAATTGTTTTCTTCAATAATTTTTTATGAATTGATCTCTTTATCCTAAAAACTGTTCCTATTTTTAATCCTTAGCAGAACAATTTAATAGGGCATCATTCAAGATTTCACTGCTATTGTTATATTTTATAGTCTTTTATTTTACTCCTCTCAATTCATACCCACTTTCAGTTTTTTTTGTCATACTTGGACTTTCCCAATATAACAAGGAGAATCCTTTGAATACATAATTACATTTGAGTCAAAGATAAAACACAGCAGTCCAGATCTGTGAGCAAATTGTCCTGCAGTTCTCTTGGACTTTAGAGACATTTTTCTCTTAAAGTGTGTCTGGAGCTTTGAATTTTATTAAGTATTTTTAACAAACTTTCTCTTTTGGAAAGACATCTGAAATTCAAGTGCAATGTTGGGCACCCCAATAATATTAATTACTGTTAATATCAAGCCAGTTCCAACTGGACCTGTCACTGAATAATCTGACACTAATGATAATCTAAGGGTTAATGCAGGTGTAGGAACACAATCGCTTTCCTGAAAGAAGTTATGCTGAATCTGAAATATGATAAATGAGATAGTGAAATTTATAGCAGCAATTAGGGAAACAGATATAGAAAGGAACCAGTTGGGAGATTGCAAGCTTTTTTAAGGGCATGATGTTTACATATAAATTTCTTCTGATACTCATCTAAGTTTGCCAAATAGGAACACAATAAACTTGAGAATTGACTAATATGGCATGGAAATCCTATGGGAAGTTAAGCTTTTCTCAAAAATTAAAAGCATTATTTTAAGTCTTTTGTAAGTGTTGAATACTCACTCATTTTTCTTCACCACTGTGGTTACCTTCCTTTTTCATTGTAACAAAATGCAAATAATCATTGACTTTTCTGATCTTTAATGATGAAAAGTTAAAGAAATTGAGCAATCTTGAATTTGCATTCCTTTAGAAGCACGTACCATTATAGGTAAAATCAATTATGGAGCATAAAAAATATAACCTAAAGAATGAGAATATGAAATATATCTGAAATTATAATAAGCATCTATTAAAAACTAGCAAGATAAAGGTCTATGTGGTCACCAGTCTAATAAAATATTTAATGGCTTTGTTGTGTGAGTCATACCCCATTCATTTCATAGGGATCCAAAGTTAGAATCACTAAGTCAACATAAGAAATAGGTGAGATATCTGTATACAAAAGTTTTAACCACCTTGTGGAAATATTTGTTTTAAAGTATCTACTCTCATAGTTCTCATTTCTATAGTAGAAAAATAAACACAAATTTTTATTTCTTGTAGAGACCTCCATTCCCTGACTCAATTCACCTCAACTTTAAATTGAACATCTAATTACCACCACCTGTCAGACACTATGTCTTAGACTCAACTGGACATTACAAATATCCATTCGTTTCATGTTTCATTCAGTAAAGACATTAATTCTCTCTCGTGTAATTTGAAAGGATTAAATGTGAGAAATGATTGCTGCTTGCAAGTAGTTTGTAATCCAGTTGAAGAAATAAGACAAATTCATTGAGAATGGTGGTACAAAGCAAAACATGAAACACAGTTAAACAAAATTTTTTCAAAAAAACCAAAAAACTTGAAATAGACAAATCAATTCTAGCTATATGGATCAGCGACAGTCTGAAGGAGGTGGCATTTGAACTATGTTACCAAGAGGATTTAATAAGATCATTCAGGGCAGTGGAAAGATGGTTAGAAAGAAAAAGACATACAAAGAAGGAATCGAGTCAAGCAAGTGACTAAAAACCTTAAATTTACACACTTCATATTCATTTAAATTACTGGGAAATGTAAAATGTGGCAGAGAATATCTTGCAAGGGAGCCCATGAAATAAGAAAACATTTACCCAAGGATGATAAGGAATTTATTACTAGACTAAAAAAAATATTTTTCCAAAAAGAAATATATATATACAAATATATATGTACACACACACACACACACACACACACACACACACACACACACATTTTTTTTTGCATTACTGGGGCATTCTGCCTTCGAGCTACACCCTTAATTAGCCCTATGATTTAATTCTTTATTTTGAAACAGGGTCTCACTAAGTTGCGAAGGGCCTCACTAAATAGCTGAGGCTAGTCGCAAACCCAGATCCTCCGGTCTCAGCCTCCCAAGTCCTGGGATTATAAGCATGTGCCACCACACACAGCTCTAAAGAAAGAAATATTTATATTTCTAATTTTATTTATTTATTTATTTACGGTACTGGGGATTGAACTCAGGGGCACTCTACCTCCGAGCTATACCCCCAGCCCTATTTTTTATTCTTTATTTTGAAACCAAGTCTCACTAAGTTGCGGAGTGTCTCACTAGGTAGCTGAGGCTGGCCGTGAACCCAGATCCTCCAGTTTCAGCCTCCCAAATGCTGGGATTACAAGCTTGCACCACCACGCCTGGCTATATTTCTAATTAAATGTTTAAAATGTTTAAATGTTGATATAATGTTTGGCAGTCAATATAGTATTTGTTGAATTTAATATTGTAAAAATGTGTATGTATATATGTACCTATATGTGTATATATGCATAGATAGATACAAAAAATGGGACACCAATGAATTTGCAGATAGTATAAAAATTTTAAGTTGCTGTTATTTTAGAGAAAATAAGTTGGCAAATTTTCTATTAGTTGGGAGGAAAAGAAAGTATTTGTTTTCCATAGGTATATGTAGTTAATGTTTAATATATATTGCATATTATTAGGGTGGTACTTTGACTTTCCTTTTAAGTAAGTGATGATTAAAAGTGTGTAGATCTGTGTTAGTTATACAAATGATCAGCTTCATTGAGTAGTTTCTGAATCAGTCTTGTTTGCCATATAATAGCTCTTCAATAAAAATGGCACTCCTCTGATTGAAGTTTCTCTTCTATCACCAACTTTGCAATCTTAATGGATCTCTCATCTTTGCCTCATCTTAAACACAATGGCTTCATCTACATAACATTTTAATGCATAATACAAAAATAAAGTGCCCACACACAGTGCCTAGGTTTTAATTGCAGGAAAATAGGGATAGGTCCTTCTTCCTAGGCCCTTGCTCTCAGTGATATTTTCCTTCTGGGTTTGCATACTCTATCCCATTGGGTTTCTACCCTTCTTTTGCATGACTCCAAGTTGGCTTCAGTAGGTTTTAGAAATAGTCAAATATGTCCTTTCCCTGACTCTTTGAGCATGCTGTGCCCAAACTAATGTCCCATGGCTATGACCATATCTGGCTTTTAGGGTTCACTGGTTCTCCTACATATCCTTAAAAGTGTATAGGAAGATAAAGTTTTCTTAACATTTAACCAAAATAAGATTAAGCTTTAGTTGAATAGAAACAAAAGTTGAAATAAACACAACAAATATGAACAATTAGTGGATTTAAAGAATAAAACTTTCAGATCTGAATGATTAGCTAAAAATGATTTAGTTTGGTTTAGTATAGGACATTGTTCATTTCCCCTACAGTAATTAGAAGATAATTTTCATGTGAAGGAATATTTATTTAACTGAGACAATCAAAGAACTACCCCCTTGCTTGGTTTCCCAGCCAGGATTCTGATCTTCAGGCCCTCTTAGAATGTATTTCACATTTTGTTTTATAGGCAGAGATTCCAGGGTTATCTTTTTTTTTGTTATCCTTTTTGCCTGGCCTTGACCTCATTGATCCTTATTTATTTAACCTAAAAATATCTGCTCCCATGTGGTTCTCTATACTTGGAAACCTTACCTAATTTCCTGTCTCATTCTTTTATCCATTTTATTTACCTTCCAAAATGCATCCTATCCTGCTGGGGGAATTGCTCCTACTCTATGGGGTAGTAGTCAGGGATCTGTACTGCCACTTCATCTCTAGCAGTCCTGTGGCTTTCAGGAGAGAGCAGTACCTCTTATATCATCTTTCCATACTTGCCTCCCCTCCCTTCCGGTCACCAACTTCCTACTCAAAACAAGGAATTTGATTTGTTGACTTATAACTAGATACAGAGGACAGATGCCTAACAAATATGTAGTGTTTACCTTAAAGGTACTTAGATCTTCTGTGGTTTGATGGGAAGGATCACTACATATTTGTATTATTGGTTTATTATTTTTTGAACTACCATGTTTTAGCGTTCTATTTGAGTAGCACCTATGTCTTTGTTTGTTTGAGAAGCAGGAATAATAATAATTATTATTAATGTGTTTTTTTTGCCCAATTAGTCATCAAATATTTCTTAGCTTGGGTTACTCTTCCTAATACTTTTTCTGTTTGTTTTTTTGCATCTAACTTTAATTATCTCCAGTGACATGATGGTCTAGCATCCTGTCATTATAGTTATGAAGTATCAAAATTGTTATCTTATACCGAGACACTAGGTCCTAATGGAATAGTAGAGTAAAACCAATGTGTGTGTGTGTGTGTGTGTGTGTGTGTGTGTGTATGTGTATGTGTGTATGCGTGTACATGTGGTACTGGGGATTGAACCCAGGGGCATTCTAATTCCAAGCTACATCCCCAGCCCCATTTTTTAAAAACAGGGTCTTGCTATATTGATGAAGAGTATCACTACTTACTGAGGCTGTCCTTGAACCTGCTATCCTCCTGTCTCAGCCTCCCAATGATTAGCATTACAGGTATGCACCACTATGCCCCACTTGCAAAAAACATTTTATGAAAGATCATAAAAAGGAGCAATATAAAAATAAAAACTAAACTTTAATATTATTTTATATTAAGGCTAATATTGGCTACTTTTTCATGGGGAAAGTGACATAATATTAAATGGAATAATATTAAAAAGACATCATTATTCTTAAAAGTTTTTAAATATTGTTCCCTATAATTGAAACCTTCACTCATTGCTCATCAAAGCATCCTCAGAAATCATAAGTTATATTTTTCATTTCTAACCCAGAGACTGATAACCCATTGTCCTGTCCTTTTAAGAACTGCTTTGATTTTCTATTTTAATCTCAATATTACATTCTTATTTCATATATATGCTGAAAGGCCATCAGGCACCAGCATACCTTTTATGTAAATCAAATGAAAATGTACAAGGTGTTTGGTTAGTTTTATTTTCAAAAGTTAACTCATGTGTACTTCCTGTTTTAAATAGTATGCACATGAAGGTGCTTGAAAAGTACAGTTCTAGGACCTTGGCTTCCTTGACCTTGGCATCCTCACTGGAACAAGCACTTCACTCCTTTAGAAAGCACTTCTAGTATTTCTCTTTTTGTTCAGCAGTAGATAACCATAAGATAGCATTCTTTCTGGAAACAGGTTTGCTCTCAGGCACCTGTACTTTAAACACTTGAAGAGTTTCTAGTTAGTCCAATGAATCAACACAAACATTGTTTGTCATAGACTCTTTGGCCATCCTATTGAATTCCATAGATGTCCTAAGCATGTAGATTTTACCACTAAACTAAGTTGCTTTTTGTGGTTCATTCATTGCATTTAAGATTGTGTAGTCAGGTCCCCTACTACTTTTCCCACCCATAATTAATGTTTTACTATGCTCAGAGTGTTTTAAAGTCCTATTTTTCTTCCCAATGCCTAGAAAATAAACTTTAGTTTATCCATAGAATATACAATAATTCATGGTGGTTAAAAACATGGGTTTGAGAAACAGAATGAATTGAAAATCTACCATTGCTTTTAAAAGATGTGTGACCTTGAATACAGTATTTAACCCCTTCAGTTTCTTTCTTGGTAGCACAACCCACAAAGTTATTGTTTATATTATAAAGGATAATGATTGTAAAATATTCACTTAGTATAAGACCTGATACATATTAGATCCTCAATATATTATAACTATACTTACTAATAAAACATTATACTCCAAAAACATGTTTCCCACAGTCCTCCTATACTACATGAGCTATCTCCTTAATAAAAACAGATAAACAAGCCGGGCGTGGTGGCGCACCCTTGTAATCCCAGCATTTGGGAGGCTGAGCCCAGAGAATCCGGGTTCGAGGCCAGCCTCAGCTACCTAGCGAGGCACTCCACAACTTAGCGAGACCCGATTTCAAAATAAAGAATAAAAATAGGGCTAGGGGTGTAGCTCGGAGGTAGAACACCCCTGAGTTCAATCCCCATTACCACAAAAAATAAATAAATAAATAAATAAATAAATAAATAAATAAATAAAAACAGATAAACAAACTTAGGTTTAAGGCAGTGCCTCTAGAAAGGCCTTAAAATAGTAATACACCATCACCAAATAGTGTGATTTACTTTGTTAGCTTAGCTGATTTATCTGTTTCAAAAATGGCTACAAAGCAATAACACTAACAAATTCCAAAAATATTTTGATAAAAAGATAGGGTTGAGGGATATAGAAAGTCCAGAGCCTGGAGGGAGGACACAAGGGCACAAGACTTGGAGGTAGTCCCTATGTAAGAAATAAAGATAATCTTTTCTATCAAAGTAGCAAAATTACATATAAGCATACTATTTTACATGTTGTAACTATAGCTTAGACATTCATTTTGTAACTATAACCAAGGCATCTATTTTGTAACCTTTGTACATTTGTCTGTAAGCTCCACTTCCAGACTCTTCCCAAATGTCAACCATTTTTATTCAAATGGCCTTCGGTTGACCAGACTCTTGCAGAATCTTCAACTTTGTTTCAGAACTTGTACCTGTTCCAGAAAGAAGCCAATCACTGCAGAGTTGTTCTTTAAATTTTATGTCTTTGTCAAACTTTATTTTCAGAATTTCTGTCTGTCTTAGAGAATAGCCAGTCACACAGAGTTGTGAACCCAAGCCCTCACCAATTGAGCAAGGGAACAGGGTCATGTAAGGGTTATATAAAAGCACAGCAGACTGTCCACGTGGTGTGCTTACTTACTAGACTTTTTGTTGGCTGCACACCCTTCTGCAGAAGTAAATTACCTTGCCAAGTTACTTTTGATTTCATTAGTTTTTATTTGCAGCTTTCTTAGAATCCATTTCTAACATATAACATTTGCATCTGGAAGCTCAAGAAAGCCAGGATATCCCGAGTGCAGGCTTACTTTCCTTCCTAATTTTTTTATACTTTTATTGGTATGCTTTTATTATAGTCTTAGAGTTTCACATCATAATGTAGTAAATAGTGATAGTGACATGTATGCACACTGCACTTGGTGAGCTTTTCTCCCTCTATTTCTACTCCTCCCTTACCCATAGATGATATTGAGATTGTGATTGATATTCTCACATATGTACATTATATCCCTGTAAGTGTTTCCTTCCTTAATTCTCTCTCTCCCCTGTGCTTCCCTAAATCACTTCCTTCACTCCACTGGGGTTTCTCCTCCATTATCTAAGTCTCTCATATCTCGATACTTCCTAGCTTCTGCATATAAGGAAAGAACATATGGCCCTTCACTTTCTGTGACTGGCTAATATCACACAATATAATTTTCTCCAGGTCCATCCATTTTCCTGCAAATGACATAATTTTGTTCATCTTTATTTCTGAGCAGAATTCCATTGTGTGTCTATCTCATAATTTTATAATTCATCTCTTCAAAATTCAAGTAGTATTGCCTAATCTAAAATATTCTCATATGAAATATAAAGAGGTCTGATATTCATAAATTATAGTAAAATTTACTCAATGAATTAATTCAAAGAATCACTTTGAATTTTAACAATACATGTGAACATCCATTATTATGTTAGCTTTCATAAATATTGTTTTCATTTTATAACCAAATAAAGATCAGAGAATTACCTTCCAAGTTTCCAGTTAGAAGTTCCTATACCCTAAAATTAAGTGTAGTTACTATACCCTAAAATTAGAAATATTTAAGTCTAATTCTGGCCTAGTCATGTATTTTTTATACAATCCAGGAATGTTGAAACTGAGATTCAATACTTCTACTGTAAAATGTTAATAGATTTTCTCTTACAGGGTTTTTTGACACTGTGTCTATGAAAGTGCAAGTTTGTGCAAGTGTGTAGTACTGTGCATGAAATGTGTAATGCTAAATTCCATGCTCTTCCTGGTTATCCTGTGGAAAGGTACATCATTGTGGCAGCATATACTTCTAAGTTGAGCAAAGAGCTGACTTTGCATCTTCATCTAGATCCTGGACTCTCTCCCTATTTTCCTCTATCTACCCATCCAACCATCCACTCATTCATTAATTCATGTATTATTGAATAAACTACATTCTGCTTTCTTTAACATTTTCCATTTTTTAGGTAAAATATTTAGCATTTAAAAATCGTTTTGAAAAGATTCTTATTTTCAAAATCTTGGGATTTCTAATCACCAGCACAGCAATTGGCTGCTACTATATACTCTCTATATTAAAGTTAGCCCTTCTTGGACATATCAGAAGAAATAGATAACCTGTCAATAAGTATTTTCTACTTTCTATACTTAGTCAGAAGCATGACCCAATTAGAAGGAGATATAATAGAGAGGCCATGTTAGACTGCAATTGCAGGTGCCCAGTTTTCAATAGTTTAACATAATAGCCATTTATTCCCTGTCTGGGTTGGTATTTAGGTCAGCAGAAATATTCTACTCCAAGTGGTCATTAAGGGACTCTAGTTACTTCCATCTAGTTGTTTCACTATCCTATAGAGCCATGTCATCATAATCTATAGACAGAGAAAGACTAAAAAACTGTCACAGAGATACACCATATTTTATTGTAGCCTTGCTCTGGGAGAGATCCACATAGTGTGTGCTCATATCCATTGGCAAAACAGGCACACTTAGCTACAGAGAGAGGGGCTTAGCTACAGGGGGAGGGGCTTTGCTCTCTGAAAGGGGCGTAGGTGCAGAGGGATGGGCCTAGGTGAAGCCTATTATTGGAGGAGCAAGCATGATAGAATTTAGGGCATGGTGAGTGATCTCTATCGCAGTGTATAAAAGAGAAGCTACATTTAAATTATATTTTTGTGTATTCTAAAACAAGAACTTGCTTGTCTATTGATACTTATCCCATTTTGCTGAATAATATCTCAAGGAATAATAATTTAAATTCTGCCTGTTCCCAAATGGATAACACATGATTTGGGAATGTGGGTGGCATTAGTTGTAGAAGGGGGTGATCTTTCTTAATGTAATTTTAAATAACAGATCCAATTTAGTGCAGCACCAGCAAAGTATTCAATTAAAATCACATTATTAAAATAAAAATTAATGTTCTGTTGCTGAACTGCTTGGCTGAATGCACCAATTAAAAGTTTTCTTATCTTTCTGACTTCCCCTACAATCTCTTTTGGAAAGAGAATACACAAATGCACATGGAACTTTTCCACTAAATAAACTGAGTCTGAAGGTAAACTTTGTCCCTGAAATACTGTAATTGTACAATTAGCTGTGGTATTTGGGACATATAATGTCACAAATAAGATAAAACATATAATGCAAGTACTTCATTAAAACTAGCATAACTTTTACCTTCTTACCCTTCAAACTTGTTTTTCAAACTATATTTAATCTTAATGTCTTCTTGCCTCTTTTTTTTTTTTAATGATTTGAGTAGTCAACAGAAATAGATAGAAATCAGGAGGGAAAGTTCAAGGTAATAAGTGTACGACACTTTAGATTTAGACTGTGGCCTCTGATCTTAAATTCAGCTTTTATTCTCTTTCAAGTAGCCAGTAGACCAGAAAGAGGTCATCTGAGAACTTACGTACCTTAAGCAAGTCTTGGAACCTAGATATGCTAGATAGTATTTCTTACTCATTTTGTCACAATCAAACCATTTTCTAATACTTGTCATTTCCCCTTTTAATTTTAGTATCCATTTTGTTTTCAAATATTTCTTGTTCAGAAGTATTGATGCCACTCAAATATAACTGTACTGACCCAGTCTCCTCTTGAGGGCTCTACCTCATTGGGTAACACTTTGCCCTTCATCCATCACCAGGCACTTGCTTTTTCCTCCAAATCTCTTTATGTATGAAAACTACATAAGGTCTTTTGCAGTAACATATTTTACAGTTAGATCCAGCTACCATTTCCCATATTCCTGGATCCATTTGATCTTTCAGGACTTTTTTTTTCTAGTGAAAAAATTTGCAAGCTTATCTATAAAGTTTCAGATATAGTTGAAAATTGATTTTACCATCACTATTTTCCCAGCCTCCTGCATGGCACAGAGGATCACAGAAACCGCTGTCAAGTTATAAATTGGCTTTCACATGTGTGTCCATTTACACATGCTGATTAATATATGTTTTGTCAATTGCACTGAAGTCAAATTCCCCTTGTTTTAAATGAACTCACTGTACTTTTAAAAGAATTCACTGAAGTGTCTTAAAAATACAGCAAGTAATCCGGGCGTGGTGGCGCACACTTGTAATCCCAGCATTCGGGAGGCTGAGACCGGAGGATCTGGGTTCACGGCCAGCCTCAGCTACCTAGTGAGGCACTCCGCAACTTAGTGAGACTCGGTTTCA
This sequence comes from Graphiurus murinus, assembly GCA_004027655.1. Classification (NCBI taxonomy): domain Eukaryota; kingdom Metazoa; phylum Chordata; class Mammalia; order Rodentia; family Gliridae; genus Graphiurus; species Graphiurus murinus. The sequence goes on from PVLC010038966.1 coordinate 13,439, forward strand.
AAAAAATAAAGAATAAAAAATAGGGCTGAGGGTATAGCTCGGAGGTAGGATGCCCCTGAGTTCAATCCCCAGTACCGCAAAAAAATAAAAAAAATAAAAATAAAAAGTAAAAAAAATACAGCATGTAGGGTTACCACTAATCTCAATTTTAAAGTTAATCCCTTTTGAAATACCAGTGTGATGGGACAACAGGGGATGAGAAGTTGAATATTAAAAATGAAAAGAAGAAAAAAAAGCCAGCTGTGGTGTTGCACGCTTTAATCCCAGTACTTGTGAGGGTGGACAGGAGGATCACAGGTTCACAGCCAGCCTCAGCTACTTAATGAGGCTCTCCACAATTTAGTGAGACCTTGTTTCAAAATTAAAGGAAAAATAGGGCTGGGGGTGTAGCTCAGAGGTAAAATGCCCTGGATTCAATCCCCAGTACCACAATGAAAAAAAAAATGCAGATGCACACAGCTATCTGGAATGGTTTTTGTCACACCAGGGTGTGACAAAAAAAAAAGCAGAAAATTCTGTCTGGGTAGAACCAGTGATAATATTCATAAACATGACTGTACGTGCACTGAGTATACATCATTCACATATACATGCCACATAGTAAGAGAAAGAATACATTCACACATACCAAATAAAAAGTAATTGGAGTAAGGCATGGTGACACAGGCCTATATTTCCAGTACTTAGGAGGCTGAGACAAGAGGATCACAAGTTCAAAGCCAACATCAGCAACTTAGCAAGACCCAGTCTCAAAATAAAAAAATAAGAATGACTGGGAGTGTAGGTTGGAGATTGAATGACCCTGGGATCATTCCCCAGTACCATCAGGAAAAAAAAGTAATTGGAAAAGAAAAATAAGTAGAGGAAGAGGCGACATAAGTAATCTTAAATTCATATCATGAAGCTCCTTTATTTTTTCAAACTTTTAAAACTGTGTAGACTTTTCCTACATAGTTATTTTAAGTAAGACTATGGCCTGAAGAACACAGTCCCTCATTCTAGGAAATGTGTGCATTTGCTGTAGAAATGTGGTAAGATTGAGAGTCTCAAAGACTTGTATGGATTATAACTT
>PVLC010038967.1:0-14767 GCA_004027655.1 Graphiurus murinus
GCTAGGAAATTATGCAAAGCTTAAGCTATGCTATCATTAAAGCTTATTTCTGAAAAGATTTTGTTAACTCTAAATATAAATAGCATAATTCCTTCACAACTAGCACATTTCAATTTCTAGAAGTTGTTAAAAATAACTTGCTTAACTTCCCCACACCCTGGAAAAGGCATATAATGGCCTCTGAGTTTTATCAGTCTGCCCTGATCAGACCATGGGCCATTTACAGAGAAATCTACATAGATGCTAAGAGCCACTTACTGGGTAAGTGTAAATGGAACAGCTTCCATTAGGTGCCTAGTGTACCAAGGACTTCACCAGGAAGGATGCTGCTCCTAATGAACTGTGAACACTCCACAAAGACAACTAATGGTTATCATGAAATGTGGGCTGGGGCTGCTTTGAGATCCAGGCACGCTGTGACATTGCAACTTTCTCCAAAAACCTAGAAAACAAAATCAAATGGCCCAGGCCTCCCATTATTATCACATGATGGAATTTTTTTCTTCCTAAATTCAACCTTTTTTTTTTTCAGGCAAAGTGACATAAGTGCAAACAATTAATTATTGATTTGACAACTGTTCTAGTCAAAACAGACTGTTCATATGTTGTTCTACTCGTCCCATTAGAAATTAAAATTTCCCATTTCTTTCAATTAAATCTGGGACCAACAATATGCTTCTGGAATTCTATTTAGTTATTAAATAGGGGAAATATGCTATTATATAACTAATGAAATTTATTATTTTATAAAGTTTGGTGTTTACTATTAGAGATTAAAAGTGCTAATGGAATCAGAATTGGGGCTTTAAGAGAAATATGCATTCCAGTGTTTTTATGGAAGTATTTTATTTCTCCTCAAATACACTGCCAGATACAATAAGATATAGAAATTTTTTACTTCTCAAGTTAGCAAGATCTAAAAGTATGATAACACTTAATTAAGGAGAGTGTTGGAGAGACAGGCCCTCTTATGTCGTTGGTGTAAGATGTAAACTGGTAGAATCTGTCTGGATGGCAGTTTGGCAAAAGTAATCATAATTTAAAATTTATAAGGTATTAGGTGGGGCTGCGAAAAGGAGGTCTCTGAGTGCAGAAACAGAGATGAGGGAGCTAGGGTAGTAGCCTGAGCAGGCTAGAGAGGAGCTCATGCAAGAGGGTGAGTGGTGCAGGGAGTCAGAGCCCAAGCAGGTGAGGAGGGAGTCCAAGCAGGTAGGCCCAGGAGCAGTAGTCTACTGCAGCGCCCCACCTGGCTGAGGAGGACATCCGTTAGTGCAGGGTCGGTTGGCCACAGCATCAGAGCCAACCAGGATGAGGAGTGTGTCCATATGCCTATGGTCCCAGCCACACAGGCGGCTCAGGATGGCTTGAACATAGCAAGACCCTGTCACAAGCGAGCAGACAGAAATCCCAATGGAGTTTCACTGCAGGGATTTAGAACCCTAGGGATGGTGTCCACACATGGGGAGTTGGGAGACAGTAGCATCAGGGTATGGAGAACAGGTGGCATGGAGGAGGTCTGGTCATTCCCAAGCCTCAGTATCTCTTCTCCAAGCCTCAGTACCTTAAAAAGCACAGCAAGGCATGCCAACAGCATAGAAATTCTTAACAGAGACTTGTCTGTTAACTAGTTATTACACAAGAGTGTCCATCCCAAATAGACCTTTACTCCTTTTTTTCTTTCTCCTTGACTTTTAAGGAAATCCTGTCTTCTGTAGGTACAAAACATTGTCTGAATCCGTTTTCTAAGGAGATGGCTATCCCTGGGCACTATTTTTTTTCTACCTCTGAGCTACACCTCCAGCCCTTTTTTAAAATTATTCTTTATTTGGAAACAGGGTCTCACTAAGTAGCTGAGGCTGGCCTCGAACCCAGATCCTTCAATCTCAGCCTCCCAAGTACTGGGATTACAAGAGTGCACCACCATGCCCAGATCCCTGGACTCTTCTAAAAGAGGCTTTCTCCCCCTCTCTCTTTTGATTTTGTTTGCCAGGCATGGTGGTACAAGACCACAATCCCAGTACTTAGGAGGCTGAGACAGGAGGATCTCAGTTTCAAGGTCAGCCTCAGCATCTTAGTGAGACCCTGTTTCAAAATACAAAGGACTGAGGGTCTCTGGGTTCAATCTCCAATACCAAAAAAAAAAAAAGTTGATATTTTGTTTCTTTCCTTAGCCCACTGTCCAACTCTACTTCTGTACCCGAAGGCAAGGTCCTTCTCACTAACTGCAGCTACTGTCCCCTCACTGGTGCACACAGTGAAGAACCTAGGTACCCTACTAGCCAGAGGAAAGCTGCTGAGCCTTGTGAAATAAACACTGATCAGGTACTGGATCTGGTACTTGCGGTATCAGAGAAAAATTCCTCACCTTTTCTGATTTTTAGTATACTCACCAAAGACTGTCTTCTTTGGTCTACCTTCAAGGTTTTGGTAAGGAGAAAAAGTAAAAGGTGCCTGAAAGCCCTTTGTAAACTGTAAAGTAGCATTCAAATGTTAAGGATTACTATGATGAGGTATAAAATATGTATATCCTACCAAGGCTTGTGTAATCAAAGAGGACATATTTGTAGTTTAAAACGAGGTTTCTCAATCTCATCCATGCTGACATTTTGAGCTGGATAATTATTCATTGCCATGAGCTCTCCTGTGCCTTGTAGGATGATTAGCAGCAACCCTAGCTCCTCCCTACTAGCTGCCAGGAGCATCTGTCCTCCAGTTGTGACAACCCAAAATGTTTCAAAACATTAGCCAGTGTCCCCAGAGGGACAAAGTTGCACTTGTTAAGTGCAGCTGCTCTGGATGTTAAGAAGCCTTCCTTTGGAAAGGTATTTACAGCAAATTATATTGAAATAACAAGAAATGTGCATAAGTCTTTGGTATTTTTTCCCCTTAAGGCTGCAATATGTGGTTTTACAATATGTAAGAAATTGGAAGAAAGCATAATTACCAACAATAAAGGGTTGGTTAAAATAATTATGGCACAGCCATATGACAGGAGTAGTGTACGAAAACTACATCAGAGGGCACGTTCACTCTCAGGCTGTTCAGCGCTCACTCTCTGCTCTTCCAGCCTCACTGATGGTTAGGTGGAGGCAAATACGGAACGAAGTATGTTATTCCTAGGTCCAAACAAAGTCTGTCTTCCTGCACCATCTTTCGCTTCCCTTTTGGCAGCAATAATGGAAGCCATGTGTTGAAGTAACAAGGCCTCAGATGGAAGCATCCTGGGTCTCTGGGTCGCTACTTGGAGGAGAGCTTGCATACAGTGCTGTTTGCATTTGCAAGGGAAAAAAATCTGAGCCACTAAGAGTCCAGGGTTTATTCGTTGCTCCTGTGTAGTTTCTCCCAAATGTGGTGTCTTGCTTAATGTTAAGAGGTGGCCAGGGAAGGCTTCAGGGAGCCCCAAGAAAGAGTGTTCTGACTGCAGACCCCAATGAGCCCCACCAGCCATGTTGCAACCCCAAGGACAATGCCCCCATCACAAGCCCAAATATGTTACAATCAAAATAACATGTCCTTGAAGGTCCCATCAGGACCCAGAAGATGACCAACACACCTGCTATCATCTTGTGACCGCTGAGCTGAGGTCATCCTTACATACTTCCTTCTGCTCACCCTTCATTAAAGTCTTCCATAAAAGAGGAGCCATGAGCCCCCCAGTGTATCTCTCTCACCTGGAGATGGCCTGCATTCCCCCATGAATGTGTATTTCTTGCTCTCCTAAATAAATCTCCATAGCTCTGCCCTTTGTCTTGGAAATTCTTTTCCAACCACTGTCCATGCTGCAATACCAACTAGTACAAATAGTTATGCTTATAAAAGATTGAAACTATAGAAAGCAAAATATAAACTGTGGCCACCTTTCAGTGGTGGGCTACCAGTGATTTATGCATCTATTCATTTCAACAGAGATTCACTGAGCCCAGAGGCACAGCCCTATGAGAGAAAATAGGATTCAATGATGAACATGGTATTATCTTCACCTGGGGTCAGCTCACAAGCCTTTCACATATCAGAAGAAAATGCAGAGCCAGGTGTGGTGGCGCCTGTTTGTAATCCCAGTACTTAGGAGGCTGAGACAGGAGGATCACAGGGTCAAGGCCAGCCTCAGCAACTTGTGAGGCTCTCTACAACTTAGTGAGACCCTGTTTCAAAATAAACAATAAAAAAAACAACTAGGGGTGGAGCTCAGAGGTAGAATACCCCTGAGTTTAATCTTTAATACCACAAAAGAAGAAGAAGAAGAAGAAGAAGAAGAAGAAGAAGAAGAAGAAGAAGAAGAAGAAAATAATGCAGGAAGGATATTCTTTATATAATAGTTAAAGGGGGGGATGGAAGAAAAGAAGGTCCTAAACACCTAAAGAAAATTCTACATTTTAGCCTGAAGAGAGAGAGAAATAACTGGGCATAGCCCTTCATGTACCTTTGACAGTGCATATTTTATACAACTTAGTTTGCACAAACCAAGATTAAGAATACAAAGCTCTGGGATGTTCTGTCATGATTGAGCAAACCTTTGTAGAAGGAGTTTTCATTAGATTGTTAGTTTTTCTTCCCTAAAAGTGTCACCTCTGTTTAGGACTCGATGCCTGTAATCTTTCTGCTCTATTTGCTGCATGAACATTCATTATTTTAGATCAAAGAAAACACAGGAAGCCACTCACACTTCCCCAGTGTCTCTCTCATTAAAATTAATTATTTTCCCAGTTCAGTCCTCTTTGTTCACAATTGTGTCCAGTGAGGAAACCGGTCTTAAGAAACCCAATTATGTCTGAGGCAGTTTCAGAATCAGATAAAAGGACTGGGGGCTGGGGCTTAAGAAAGGCCTGGCAGGGAATAACTTCGCATTTCCAACAACCTGCCACATTAAGAATTCTCCTCCTTGGGATTAGTTGTGAAAGCACTTTGCCTTAAATATAGAAATTTTCCAGTTTTAAGGTCTAGAGCTGAAAATAATGAATTTTCATTTTTAAAAAGAATGAAATCATTTTTGGTATTACTTTGATAGAACATGATTTAATTACTGCATCAGCCAATAAAAGAACCACAGTTCCTTCCGGGATGTATTTTGGTAATTTTCTGTGGCCATGGGTTTCACTTGTTTTATTTAAGGAACCTATGAAATACACATAAATGATTCCTTCAGACAGAGGGATTTGACTCCCAGTTCACTGGGGAATGAATATATTGATTATTATCAATGCATAAACCATGCCCAATTAAATGTTTCAGTCGAAATAATTTCACAGACAAGACCTTGACGGCACAGCTTAGGGTAATTTATTTTAATTCTCATTTGTTAATAGAAAATAAGAGCTTTGTGTTCCAAAGACAAAAATAATAATGTGCTTAAGATTTCAGAGGGGTGGTGAAAATGAAGAATTAGTGCTATCTCCCACTCACAGACTGAGCTTCACAGAACCAGAGAATGTGGACACTGCATGAAAATCTGAGTCAGAGGGAGGGAGGGAGGGAGGGTCTGAAGAGCCTGCCTTCCATTTCCGCAACTTCAGCTTTTCTTGCCTGCTAGGGACAGGCTTAATGGTGCTGCTCATCCGCACCTGGAAACAATGACCACCTCCCTCCTTGAGGGAGTGACTTGAATGAATTTTCCCCTGAGAAAGGAGATTAGCCTCCATCCAGTTAGTTCTTAAAGGATCCTGCAATAGTCAGGCAACTGGGCAAGACCTGAGGTCACCGGGGACGACAGTGAGGGGACTCTCCAGTGCTGCTGAAAGTTCCAGCAGTCCAAATATGTAGTGTCGAGATCAGCAACCAAGGCTGGGTCTTTTTTCCATGACAAGTATTGCTTCAATTTTGCTCTACAATATGATATATTCATTGTAGAAAATGTAGATCCCACAGACTAAGCAGAATAAAGAAAAAGAACCCTCAAAAGTCATATATTTCCCTCTCTTCAAAGAAATAATCATTGTGAATATTTTTGAGCCTGTCATTCCAGATTTTTTTCTATGAATATATTTAATACTTTTCAAAGGGTGTACATTTTAAAAAAAATTTGGGGGGGAGGGTACTGGGATTGAACTCAGAGGCATTCTACCTCTGAGCTACATCCCTAGCCCTATTTTTTATTTTTATTTTGAAACAGTGTCTCACTAAGTTAATTAGTGTCTTGCTATTTGCTGAGGCTGTCCTTGAATGTGCAATCCTCCTGCCTCAGCCTCCCAAGTACTGGTATTGGTATTATAAGTGTGTGACTCCATACCTGTCTTAAAAATTATTTTAAACTTAAAATTTAAATTTAGTAATATTTCAATAACATCTTTCTATTAGTACTATGTATGCACCTATAAACTTTTTTTTCCCTTTTCTTCATGTGTGTGTATGTGTGTGTGTGTGTGTGTGTGTGTGTGTGTGTGTTTTATTGGGGATTAAACCCAGGGACATTCTGCCTTTGAGCTATATTCCCAGCCTATTTTATGTATGTATGTATGTATGTATGTATGTATGTATGTATATATGTATTTATTTATTTATTTATTTGCGGTACTGGGGATTGAACCCAGGGGCATTCTACCTCCAAGCTACACCCCCAGTCCTATTTCTTTTTTTCCCTTTTGTTTGCAGTACTGGGGATTGAACTCAGAGGCATTCTACCTCCGAGCTACACCCCCAGCCCTATTTTTTATTCTTTATTTTGAAACAGGGTCTCACTAAGTTGTGGAGTGCCTCACTAAGTAGCTGAGGCTGGCCTCAACCCCGGATCCTCTGGTCTCAGCCTCCCAAATCCTGGGATTACAAGCGTGCGCTACCATGCCCGGCTCCTATTTTATTTTTCATTTGGAAATAGGGCTTGCTAAATTGCTGAGAGTCTTGCTAAATTGCTGAGACTGGCCACAAACCCGTGATCCTCCTGTCTCAGCCTCCCAACTACTGGGATTACAGGTGTGTGCTACTATGCCTGCCTTATACAACTTCTAGTTGTTGCATACTGTACTGCTCTGTAGCTATGAACTAATTTATTGAAACAAGACCATTGACACTTGGTTATCATTTTATTCTATTATATGTCATGCCATAAAAACAATTCTTGCATTCCTATCTTTGTACACTTGTTTACTTCTTTTTCTTCTTTTTCTTCTTCTTTTTTTTTTTTTTTTTTTTTTTTCAATTTGGAAACAGGGTTTCACTAAGTTTTTGAGAGCCTCACTAAATTGCTGAAGTTGACTTTGAGCCTAAGATCCTCCTGTCTCAGCCTCCAAGAACTGGGATTACAGACATGTGACACTATACCTGGTTTGTTTCTAAGGATAAATTCGATAATTAGAATTGATATGTCAAAGAAATACATTTATTAATACTTTGGTACATATTGCCAAAGTGTCTCTTGAGGTGAGCAACCAATGATCTTTACTTCCAGTATTTAAATCCTCAAGTGAAGCTGGGTGTGGTAGCACATGCTTGTAATCTCAGTACTTGGGAGACTAAGGTAGGAGGATCGCAGGTTCCTGGCCAGCCTCAGCAACTTAATGAGGGCCTCTATAACTTAGTGAGACCCTGTTTCAAAATTAAGAATAAAAATAGGACCGGGAGTGTAGCTTAGAGGTAGAATGCTTCTGGGTCTAATCCCCAGTACCTCAAATGAAAATAAAAATAAAAATAAATAAATCCACAAATGTATGGCTTTAAGTGTGGGTTAGACTGGTCATTAGCTAGAAAGGACTGGAGACCCACCACCAGTCCTGTGAGGGAGCAGAGAAGAGGATCCCACTAGTAGGAATCACACCTTGTGAGGAAACTGACCTCAAAAACCAACTAAGCTGTACCCAGATTCCTGGCCCATGGAACTCAGGGGATAATAATTGTTGCTTTGACCTGCAATGAACATATCCCTCGAAGACTATCCTAATTTAGACACTATCAGTGGCAGGCACGAGCGTACGCTTCCCACATGCTCCTCTGCACTATGCTTTTAAATCTCTGCCAAGTTATTTGCGTTTCTTTTATTATTACCAATGCTTAATTTTTAAATATACATATACTTTTGTTTGTATTTCTGTTTTATTGATTACTTACTTGTATCTTTTGCCCATTTTCCTATGAAGGGTTTATCTTCTTTTCTTGCAAATATAAAGAATTCTTTATATATTAGAGATAATGCAAATTCCCATTGCACATCCCCCCACACACTAGTTTGCCATATTTCTATTTTTATTTGATATTTTTGTTGCAAAAATCTTTTACATATTTATGTGATCAAATTTTTACATAGTAGATTTTGTTCTTTCTATATTTTTTCTCTTTTTTGGCACCGGGAATGGAACCCAGGGGCGTTCTACCTCTGAGCTACACTCCAGTCCAATTTTACTTTTTGTTTTAAAACAGGGACTCACGAAGTTGCTGAAGGTCTCACTAAATTGCTGAGGCTGCTTCAAACTTGTGATCCTCTTGTCTTAGCCATCCAAGTACTAAGATTACAGGTATGTGCCAAGATATTTGGCTCTTTCTTTCTGTCTTTAAGGTTATACTTTTAAACATTCCTTGCTTCTTAAAATATATTAACATACTCTCATATTTTCTTCCAGTACTTTTATAATTTCAATATCCTTAAAAAATAATAAATCTTCTAGAATTTAATTCATTATAAAATGTAAGGTTTTTCAAATAATCAGTTGACTGATATTTATTTAATAATTCATTTCGAATGGTGAGAAATTATAATCTGATTTTATATTTTACAAGGGAAAATTTCCTATTACTCTTTTCTATGGAACATTTCTTAGATATTTTTATATATCCATCTTATAGATTAACTTTTTGTGTGTGTGTGTGATACTGGGGATTGAGCCCAGGGGCATTCTACCTCTGAGCTACAAACCCAGTCCTATTTCTTATTCTTTATTTTGAAACAGGGTCTCACTAAGTTTCGGAGGGCCCTACTAAGTAGCTGAGGCTGGCCACGAACTCTGATCCTCTGGTTTCAGCTTCCCAAGCATTGGAATTACAAGCAGGCACCACCATGCCAAGCTATAGATTAACTTTTAATTATTCTATCATGCCACCCCAAGTTAAATTTAGTATCTTTATAAGAGTAACTATTTCTATTCAGAAGAATAGTGTTATTTCTATATACTCAGTCATTCTATACTACAGCTAAATATTAGTTATCCTGATTAAGATCTTGCATGTTTTATTTTATGCTTATTCCTGAGAATTTTGGTGGGTTTTTGTTTGTTTGTTTGTTTTTTACTAAGTTATTATTATTGTGGTAGTGTTGGTTGTTTTGTTGATAGATTTTAGGATCCATAAGGTGAGGATATAGTTGGTTTTGCTCATCATTATATTTCTAGTATTTAATGTTCCTGATTCATAGAAAGCCCTTGATATTTACTTCATGAATTAATGAATGAATGACTGAATAAGTGAGAAAGCAGCTAGCTTTTCATTAAATTTCCCTACAGGTTATTGGCAGTATATGGGAAAGCAAAAGGAATGGGAACAAATTGCTTAAATTAAAATATACCACTTCTATATACATCTAAAATACCATTAATACCAGGCATGGTGGCACATGCCTGTAATCCCAGTACTTGGGAGGCTGAGACAGGAGGATTGAAGTTCCCAGCCAGCCTCAGCAACCTAGCAAGACCCTGTTTCAAAATAAAAAATAAAAAGGGCTGGGGGTGTAGTTCAGAGGCAGAATGCCCCTGGGTTTAATTCCTAGTAACACACACACACACACACACACACACACACACACACATACACACACACAAATACAATTAAAGAGTCTACAACCTGAGGAAAAATATCTAGAGCCTATATAAAAGAAAAAAAGTACAAGCCTTATTATGCAAAGAGCTCTTTCCAATCAGCGAAAAACAGGAAAAAGTGGGCAAAGCACATTAGTAGGTAATTCATAAAAGAAGAAATGCAAATGGTTCATTTCTATGTCAAGAGGAAATAAAGACATGCAAATGAAAACAGCATGCACTATTATTTGTACCAATCAGGTTGGAAAACATTTTAATGTTTGATAAAAGCCAGTATTGCCACAGGCAGGGAAACAGATCATTTCTGGCACTATTGGCAGATCCAATCTTAAACTGGGATGTCATCTGTGGAGGGCAGTCTAAAAACTTAAATCAGAACTTAAATTGAGCTGATTAACTGATGCAGCCATTCTGCTTCTAATAATTTGATATTAACTTAAATATTTGACTTAATCTTAAAATAATTACGTAGGAATATGCATTTAGAAGAAATTTAAAAAGGTGACCGTTAAGGAGCTATCTACTTGTGTGATGGGGTGCTGAATGGACCCCCAAAAAAATAAAGTAATAAAAGTCCAGGTTCTTGATATTTGTGGAGAAAAGAATTTCTACACTTATCAGTCACAACATCTGGCAGGTTTATTCTTCAGGAAAAGGTCAGGGAGAAGAAAACTGGGGTGTAGGAAAAGACGGGGAGTACAGAAAGAAAATCCCCGGCCACCGATTCTTAGGGTATGTTCCCCGGTCCCGGGCAAGAGTCCAAGAGGGGAAAACACGTGGATTCCAGGGGGTATATGAGAGGGCGGGGTCCTCATTTCCCGCCCCTCTCTCTCAGCTTCCAAGTATTCCATAGGTTGAGCTCCAGGTGAGATTTTGGCTCCTCCTCTTTCCAGGTGTGTGCGGGTACGTCTCCGGTGGGCGGTGGGTTGGGCTATACGTTTCTCTTGGGCCGAACCAAAATTTTCCAAGGGGTGGAAAACACTCTCCGGATTTTTAAAAAGGCTAAAAACTATATTTCTATGAATTTTCCCGATACCTCTTTTCTACCTAACATTTTCACTTCTAAGCTACCTCATCATTTGGATACCTCATTTTGTGCTGTTTCACATCAACCTATGTCATCATGAGGTTTTTCTTTTATATTCATTTCTCTTTTGTCTTCCTTTGGGTACAAATAAAACAAGGGTGCTAATTGAAAACAGTAATGAACAGGGATTGCAAACAGTGAAAGGTTAGTTATTTGTGTGCCTGGAAATTCAGATTCCTTTAATCACGATGCAATTGTTAATCATTCATGTTTATATTTCCATGTTTTGTAGGAGAATCAAATCATCCGTGCTTCAACTCACCGTGACTCATTCGGGCATACGATCACTCCATTCAGAACTTGGGCTAGAGCCCAAGCCAGTGGATTTCCCTGGTGGTAGTGCCGTCTTACCCAGAGGAGGCTGGAGGAAATAAACATTCTGGAATCCAGAACACATGTGAAAGCCTACCTGTTTCATGGCCCTTCAGTGATTTTGAAAATGCAACTGCTAATTTTCTTTTTCTAATATTATCCTGACAGCTGGAGCCCCTGGGATACTCAGCCGGGGAGCACTCCCTCTTCTCTGTAGTACCCCAGGAGAGATGCTCCTTATCTTGCCCTGCCTGGAGAATATGCCAACCTACAAGGTGACTTGAAACAGCTTTAACTCACTGCTTCAAGGTAAATCATCCACCAGTCCTGCAGAGAAAGGTCAAAAGCACAGCACATCCGGTCGCTCCTCCCCCACTTTGTGCAAAGCCTGTGGCAGATGCGGTGGCCCGGCCACAGTCTCAGATACTATCTGCACTTGTCCTCTTGTGGAGGGTCCATAGTGGCCTTTCTAATTTGAACCAGGTCCCAGAATGCTGAATAGAAGGTGGGATTTTGTTTGTTTTGTTGTTTTACTCAGGTATATGGAATCTTGGTCACTGACTCCATGTTCTTTTTCTCTTCTTCCTCTAAAGTGGGGTTTCTCAACCTCGACACTATTGACTTTTTGGGCCAGGTAATTCTTTGTTGTGTGTAGGGGAGAGGTTGTCCTAAGCATTATAGTAGTGCCACTGACCTCTGTCCACTAGATGCCATTAAGGTTCCCTTCTCCACAGTTGTGAGAACCAAAAATATCTTTGACATTGCAAATGTCCCCTGAAGGCAAAATCACCTCCTAGCTAAGAACCATGGCTTTATACTCAGAGTGACTTTTTGAATACATTTATATGCAAACACACACTAGCATTCTTTTAAAAGGAAACAAGAGAGGAAGGGAGGGAGGGAAAGAGAAAGAAAGAAGAGAGAGGAGAGAGAGAGACCTAGCACAGTTTTCAAGATAGCCATATTTCAAACCAGACACTATGCTTAATATGATGAAATTGCATTTCACATTCAAAAGAATACAAAGGTCACAGAGTGCTGTGGCACACACCTGTACTACTGATGTAGGATAGAAGAAATAATTAGGCAGGAAGGAGACAAATGGGAAAGAAAAATACAGATATCACTTTAATATAAACACCTAAAACTGAAGCGTGGCAGGCTCCATTCTACCTTTGGAAGTTCCTTAGGCCCTGCCCCCCACCTAAGAGCCAGGACAAAGGACACTGGAAATTTACAGCCAAGGGCAGACCCATCTTGAAACCTGAGAAAGAGGAAGGGCTCAATTTGGACCACCTACTCAATTTGCACCCACCAATATCTGAAGAAGGAGGAGGTCCAGACCTCTTCTGTGCCCAGCCCTCTTAAAAGCCTATAAAGGAAGAAGTTAACCACGCCTCTCCCTCTTGGGACCTGGGAAGCGCATCAGGACAGGAAGATGCCAGCTCACCGGTTTTTCTCCCCTTTCCCTTATTTTCCTAAATAAATTCCTACTTTTTGTTCCTAAATGGCACGTGTTAAAATTCTTTTTATCACGGATGCCAAGGACCCACGTGTGGGACCGGGTTATCCCACAACACTACCAGCTACTCAAGAAACTGAGGAAGGAGGCTTGAAAGTTCAAAGTCAGCCTTAACTACTTAGCAAGACCTATCTCAAAAAAAGGGCTGAGAAGGTAGCTTAATGGTAGAGTGCTTGCCTCAAATGTGTGAGACCCTAAGTTCAATCCCCAGCACCATACACATGTACACACCAAAAACAAGCCAATTTTCAACTTTTCTTCACCCACAAGAAAGATATATTAAAGTCAATATTTTTTTTCACATGAATCCTAGCTAAGAGCTCCCCTCCCCTCTCTGTACTAGAAGTTGAACCTAGAGACATTCTATCTCTGAGCTATACTTCCAGTCTTATTTTATTTCTCACTTTGAACAAGGGTCTCACTAAATTGCTGAGGGTCTCACTAAGATGCTGAGGCTGGCCTCAAACCTTAGATCCTCTTGGCTCAGCCTCTTCAGTACTGGAATTACAGGTGTGTACAACCACACCCAACTTATTTTTAAATCTTTCAATTACATATATATAGAAGGTTTATATTTAGCACATATATATGTATATGGCTTTAATTGTATTTGAGAACACACAGAGATAAGGCTCTTTTTCAAGTGGTTCTAGGAACTGGAGAGGCAGGCCTGAGGTATAGGAGGACAGTGCAGTGGTCTGCGATGGTTGTGTGTTACTGAATCCTGCGCCCCGTTCATTTGGTTTTCTTCAGAACTGGTAGACGACAGACACCAATAGGCCTTTGGCCCCAGTTTGAGGGACACAGCGTTTGAGACACTCTCTGATAATCAGAGTCAACTTCACAGATATGCATTGGAAGCTTGGCTCTGAATGGTCCCATTTTTGGTTTAACCCTCCATGGTAACCAATGTGAAACTCTTAACTTTTCAACAGGAGGCTCTACATTTTTGTTTTGAACTGCTGGGCCTTGTGAATTATGTAGCTGCTCTTGTTAATGAAGGATGTCTTCTCAGGTGTACTGACAAGCCACAATGATCTCATTCACTTCACTGGAAATTGTCCTTTCCCTGTTCCCTAAAGATAAGCATCCCTATCTTTTGTTTTTGTTTTTTGGAACTAGGGATTGAACTCAGAGGCATTCTAACTCCAAGTTACCACCCTAGCCCTTTTTATTTTGAAACAAGGTCTTGCTAAGTTGCTGAGGCTGACCTCAAACCCAAGATCCTCCTGTCTCAGCCTCCCAGATATGGGGGTCTGACTGTTCATCCCTATCTTTGAGGTTCATTCTTTTTTTTTTTTTTTTTTTTTTTTGGCGGTACTGGGGATTGAACTCAGGGGCATTCTACCATAGCCCTATTTTTTATTCTTTATTTTGAAACAGGGTCTCACTAAGTTGCAGAATGCCTCACTAGGTAGCTGAGGCTGGCCGCAAACCCGGATCCTCCGGTCTCAGCCTCCCAAATGCTGGGATTATAAGTGTGTGCCACCACGCCCGGCTTGAGGTTAATTCTTGAACAGAATTGTAATGACTACAGGTTCATCTACTGGACACAGCATGTGTACACCAGGCAGTAGAGTGAACGCTGGATCCATTATTCATAGGTTCATCTTCACAATAGCTTAAAAAAATAGAGCCATTATTCCTTCCATTTTACAATAAGAGAACAGTTAAGAGGGTTGCCCAAGGTCAAATAGCTGTGAACTGGCAGAGACATCATTCAATAACCCCCCCCCCCCAGCTTCTATATCCAAGCTTTGTCTACAATATTCTGCCTCCCCCAACACCTCCTCTGAGGCCCAGGGGTGTAATGCAGACTTCAGATACCATATTGCTTATTAGTTAAATGTAGATAGTGAAAGGGAACTTTGGGGCCCAAAATGCTGGCTCTCCCTGATTCCTTTTCTCTTTTTCTTACACCTCACATTCCGTTCATCAACATGTCCTGTTTCTGAAATACTGCCAGAGTTTGACTTCTCCCCTTCACCACTGTCCCTCTGGTCCAAGCCATGCCCTCCTTCCGTGGATGACACCTGTCCTCTGTGGAACCCCTTTAAAACGTGAGTGTGATCCTGTGTCCCCTATTTCTGATGACTTCCCAGAGCACTCAACATT